>PVLC010014120.1:0-40039 GCA_004027655.1 Graphiurus murinus | reverse complement strand
ACACACACTCCAAATTCCTTAGGCCAAGGAAAGAATGAAAGGGGAGAAAGAGATCAAAATTTTAAAGCACATTAAACAGTGTTGATTGTTTATTTCCCCAAAGGACCAGTAGTTCCATGGGATCTACCTGAGATGTTAAGAGATGAAACAGAGCACACCTAAGTAGAGGTGAAGGCCGTTGTTGAAGAAAAATTAAATTATTTTACTTGTATCCCTACAGAGTTTAGACTGTTCATTATGCAAATTGCAGTTAGGCATTTTTTTGAAGAATATCCTAATAGGACATAGGGAGAAATGCACCAAGAGCTGTGTGCATGCATATTTTAAACACACTGAACCTCACTACGATGAACAACGGCAATGCAGCAAAAAGGTTAAAAATGGGTACATTAAATCAAAGATAGTAATAGGATTTAGTGTAAACTCTTTGGAAATAAAATGCGCCCACAAAAGGCAATCGCTAAAATATTTACCGGCTCGAAGTTAGGCAGCACCACGTCTTCATCCCCAATGACAAAAGTCACCATGCTGCAGACGTGGATGGAATAGCCCACTGGGGAATACACATTGAAGAGCAGCATATGCCTCCTACGAGAAGGGACACTGTGAGGACACGCGCTTCCTCTGTTGTAGTATCAGCCTCTACTCGTTGCTGGGTGACGGCTGGGAACTCAAGTTAAGTCAAAGGTCAGTGAAGACTTGATTTTTTTTTTTAACACAGATGGGATAAAGACCTTTGAATCTTCATTTAAAAGAAAAAAATCCTTAAAGATCATGGAGTCTATATTATACTAATTACATAGGACAAATATAGACTAAATCACAAAGTTGCACATGCTGGGAATTCCTCCCACGCTCTCCAGTCACGCGGTGAAAGACTGGTTTTGATTTTTCCCCAACAACAGCAAATCATATGATACAGGGCTTCGCTGCCTTCTAATAAATGTGTCATTTCACATATGTTAGTTGTGTTCCTCCTACCAGATTGCAGTATCATCCACAATGGGGACATTCGCTTTTTCTCCCTGGGCATTCAGAAAGTGTTCAAAACATGCCTGTTGATCCTTAGGACTCATGGGGGAAAATATGGCCACAGGAAGATTTTTTTTTTTTTTTTTTTTTTTTACTAATTCTCTTTCCTTGGTTGTGTCAAGTACTTAAACAGAGTAACTTTATTTCTGGGAGAGTCTCTCCTAGGGCAGATGTGAGATATGGTGGGTTTAAAATTTACAGTTTTCTAGAAATGGAGCACTGGACTCGAGAACTGTAGCATTTGACTCTGTTTCTTAGGCTCTGCTTTATACGTGAGAGGCACAGCTTTTCATTGCTCCCACAGCAGCAGCATGATAGATCTTGGGGAGAAATACCCAGTGAAGGGAAGAAATATCCAGTGAAAATATTCATCTCATCTGACATATCAGGTAATATTCTGTTTGGTCCACCTCAATTAAGAAAATATTTAAGTAGTTTAATATGCATAAATGTGTTTCTTCTCTAAGTGGAATGTATGATGTACTTAGCCAACTTTATCTTATTTAAAAATAGTATCTCGCAAAAACAAACCACATGTGAAACTCTAGGCTAGTAGGGAGAAACTGTTTCTATGTCTAAATAGATTCAAGGTTCTTGATAAGGAATATAATATGATTTATGAGAGAACAAAAAGTAATCCTTGGTTAATTTGAGAAACTGATGAATTGAGTTTCAGCAACATTCTGTACGAAATATATTCCCAGAGTCACTGACAATAATGACTTTTTCAAAAGGGCTTGCGGTAGATGGTATTTCTCAATTAACTGATAGACAAGTGCTTTCTGAAATTGCTTCAGGAAACAATGTTCTAAAGTCCATACTGTTCCTTCCTTATTAATCAACAGTCTAAAAGGCTTTGAAAGATTCAAGTATGGGAGAAAGGAAGTAGGTCCGTACCCAAGAGGCAGGCGCACCATGGCAGCCTTGGTGGCATATGTGTGGATCTTCAGAACAAGATTGCGTGACTTCAGAGACTTCCAAGAAATAGTTTCAGCTGTTAGGAGTCCAGTCTCCACGGGAGGACTGTCTTTCGTTAAGGCTTTAGGAAAAGTGAAAACATAATAGATTTCAATTGTGAAGGTACAGTTGGCCTTCACTTCTGTTTATTTTTATCCAAAAACAATAAAAAGGATAAAAAGAGTAAACCAGGTATTGGATGTATTCTATAAATGCCCATAAAACAGTATAAGTAAATAATTATTGGCAATAATCCTCAGTTGGATCCCTGGCCTTCCCCCATATTCAGATTGCTTCCTTATAATCATTGCCTCTGGTGAAGAAACTAGGAGTGAGAAAAATAGCAAAAGAAGAACAAGAAAGTATATTTCACTGTAATATACCATTACTTGCATTATCTTTATGATACTGATGACAATATTTTCCTAGAGCAATTGCAATGGAAGGAAATAAAAAACTTTTGAAACAATAAATGATTTCTCTGAGATGGTGTCATAGAAAATCCTGTTGTTCATCTGAATTTTTACCTTTGGTTCTCAGAGCCCTTGACTTTATGTAGAAATTTCAAGTAATTAATAAACATTTAACTTAATATCAGGTTTTTCTTTCAACATAATAAAGAATATGAACTATTTTTCATCAATGATTGAGAGGCAAAAAAAAAAAAATGCCCTGTTTCCAGAAAACATATGAGCTTAGGATATAAGGCTACAATGTGTCCTGAAATGCTTTCATTCCTATAGAACTTAAATGTTCTGTGGTGTGCCAACCTCAGAGCTATTAGTTAGGTAGACATATTGAACTTATATCAGTACATTTGGAAAGTTTATTATACAAGTATTTTTTAACCATCTGCTATACACCTGACAACACTGGGGATGCTCTGGTGAAACACAACAGCCCTTGCCCTCAGTGTTAGCAAAACATCAACATTCAGCATTCAGCAAACATTTGTTGAACACCTACTGGTACCAACTGCTAACCTGAGTTAAAGATAAATTCTTTCACAAAACATGCCGAGGAATTAAAGAATGATGGTTTTTGTGTGTGCAAGGTGTTGGCCTTGAAGGAGTGTGCCCAGCCTCCCCACTCAACAGGAAGGCTTGATATTTAGGGAGTTCACTGTGGGAAGATGAGGTGGTTTGTTTCTCAGCTCATTCCTAATTTCCTCTGTCTCTTCACTGAAATCAGCAGCATGACCATCAGTTGAGCATGAGTGAGGATAAGTGGATGTTGAAAATGGAGATTTAAAGGTTGAAAGAGTCATCCATGAGAATGGGAGGGGAGGGGGAACAGATTCAAGAAGTGCTGGCGGTGCTGAGGGGCTCACTGAGCCTTGTGCTCCTCGAGATTTGCAAAGAGGGGACAATCAGTATGATTTTTCCCTCTAATCATATTCAACTGCTCTGTTGCAAGGGGAGATTAGGAATAGAGGTGAATTTAACCAATACTGGGATTGTTACCAGGAAAGGAATATGAGAGAGGGAAGAGCAAATGTGTTCAAGGTATGTGCAAGGATATAACTACAGTAATGGGCTGTAGAACTTATGTTAGAGGTGGAAATAAAGGCATGAAGGAGTGGGAGGTCTAGACAGTGAATTGGAGTGTCAGGGATGATGGTTTGTGAATTAGACATGACTGAGATGATTGCACTAATGGTAAGTCTACAGTGAAACCATGAGTATAGGAGGCTGTATTAGCCCACTTTATGCTACTATAACAAAATATCCAAGACCAGGTACTGTACAAAGAAATGAGGTGCATTATGTGGTGGTCTAATAGCCTAGCACTGTATTCCTGGTGAAGACTTCCCTCAGGTTGCATAAGATCATGATGGAGAAGTAGAATGGGAACTGTCTGTGTGAAAAGAGGGCCAAGTATGTGGAGTGGCTTCACTTCATAACAACCTATGTTCACAAAAGCAAAGTTACTTCATGAGACCAGCACCCCTAATGACCTAATCGCCCCTCCATTAAGCCCCAAGTTTCCTCTAGCTCAGCGTGGAAACATTGGGAACCAAGTCGTCAATACATGAACCTTTGGGGCACAAACCACAAAACTGAAACCACAGAAGATGCCCAGGAGGGATGGAGGAAAAGATCAATGGAACTATCAAATCAAAGAAGAATGAGTTCATGATTGCCAATTGTTCTTGAAAGAATCAAAAATAATAAGCACAGGTGAAAGGAAAATTGGGCTAGGTGTGCCAAAGAGGTGAGCAGACAACTTGGCGGAGGGGCAGGGGAGCATGACCTGCACGTCAGGGGAGCCAGGGCATCAGAACAGGCGCTGTGGGTGGTCACATGTGGCTGCCAGAAAGCCTGGAAAGGAAGGAGTTCTCTTGTCCTTGGTCTAAAAGTCTCACCATCATCTGCTCGCTAGCCTGCAGTGATGTGGGAATGAGGATGATAATTTCCTCAAATATCTCTCACCTCCAGATTCCCCCCAGCGGACCAATGCAGAAAAACAAACCAGCAGTTCGATGGGTTTTAGACTATCCACAAAGAGATAGTAGGACGCACGTTCTTCTGAGAACTGCAAGAAATCAGACCAACCATTATTAATGCTATTCACTCGTATCGTCAATGCTGTTATTCTCTAGTTCTGATGATAATACAGTACAATACCTGACATTTGTAAGAAACTTACTCTATACTAGACATTGTAGTATGTACTTGATGCGTTTCCTAATATAAAGAGAATCCTATGGAAGCTGGGTCTGTAGGGCCTTGGTGAGACTGGCCACCACATAAAAGAGAGGCAAAGCTTTCCGCCAT
The DNA here is from genome assembly GCA_004027655.1 of Graphiurus murinus. Lineage (NCBI taxonomy): Eukaryota > Metazoa > Chordata > Mammalia > Rodentia > Gliridae > Graphiurus > Graphiurus murinus. Next base: position 35,273 of record PVLC010014120.1, on the reverse strand, counting down.
GAGCAAAGAAAAGGGATTCATTTTTACCAGACATGGAAGGTGAGGAGGAGACTGGGGCTAGGGCTGAGAGTGTACAGAGAATGGGTTGCTGACAGGTGGGGGACCACAGAGTCACTTTGGCAGAGAATGGAAATGTCTAATGGGGGTGTACATAGATATTTTACAGGGTGGCGTGTGATGAAAAACAAAACACAAAACCAGAAAAACTTTCTCCTCTTTTCACAAGGTCTTTCTAAATGTGCCCCTCGCTTACTGGTACCCCAGACTTGTTTTTTGTTTTGCAGACACAATAAAGTGCTGAGTAAAACCAGAACTTTCTTTCTACAGTCACATGAAGGTGACATGATTATAATTTCAACTCATCCTATGTGAGAACCATTAATACCCCTAATTATGGACGAAGAAGCTGAAACACAGAGAGGGTATGTGATTTGCCAAAGGCCAGAGAGCTTATAAGTAGCAAAGCTGAGATTCAAAAAGTAGGCATACCCATCTATCTGACTAAGGTTATTTGTGACTACCGTGCCTTATTAGCCTCTTGAATCCTCACTGCTTCGTCAGAATTTTGGCTGATGACATATGGTAAATAAATTTGATGAGTTTGTCACTATCCTATAAAAGCTTTTCATATTATATTTACCATCATATATAAATGACTAATGTAGGAAAAATATATCTCTGGTAATGTAAAAAAAAGCAAACCTTGCTATTCAATCAAGTAGAACAAGATTGCTAAAGACACTTGATACAGCATAATAGTGTTCTGAGGCATTCCCTCTCTACCACTGTCCACTAGTTATCGGTTGACAACTATATTTCACTTGTTTCCTTACAGCTGCAACATACTGGTGTCATAGACACTGTTTCCAGTGCTCAGAATTTGGAAATGCGCAGGTCCCTGGATTTTCCCCTGCAGTGTCCATGTACAGGAGGAGATTCTGTACAGCTCATTTGCTGTCACTTTTAGGAGTCTGAGAACTGGGGAGCAGGATGTTCCCCAAGGCCACCCAAGAAGGACTTTGCCCTGGTGCTAGCACCTCACACCTCAGAAAGGTCCTGCCCTGTCCTGGCACCGAGCACTAGAGGAACATCCATGGTATGTGTGCGGCTCACATTTTTTACTCTACTCAGCTGGCAGCACCTGGATCCAAGGTCAGGAGCACCTGGCCTCAGACCACAGCCAATTCATCCTTTCAGGCCACATGAAATGCCATTAAAATTGAATACCCATCCCCTCCAAGAAAAAGTTAACATTTCTTCACATCATTAACAATTTTCAAAAAATTCAGGGGAAAGAAGGGCTCCTAACAGGGATGTCATCATTCCATTACGCCAAGCTGAAGTTTTAGAAGGAAATACTTTCTATATTATTATCAATAAATTTCTTATTACAAATAAATTCTATGAACTCTAAAACTAAGATCGGAATAAGAAACAGCTTAAAATTTAACCATATATGCAAATGTTAGAATGGCAATTGGTTAAAAAAAACCCACTCATATGCAAATTCTAGTCAGTAAATGACAGCCAACATTTATGACCACTTACTAATTGGCATGCTCCTAAGTGTCTCACATACATTATCTCATTTAGATCTCAACCCATTGATGCAGGCCTTGTATTACCAGCTTTCTACAGGTGAGAAAAGTGAGGCCATGAGAACTTAGATAAATTGCTCAGAGTCACAAATCATGTGAAACCAGGATTCAGAACTACGGAGCTCGCTCCAGGATGGCTAATCTGCTTCTTCTAAAGGTTTAGCTAATGGAGAAGGCACAGGCTGCCACTCAGATATATCCCACTTCCCGTGGTGCCTGTACCACTTACTAGTGGGGACATCTTGGGTCCTTTTGATTTATCCCATTTCCCTTATTTGTAGGATGATGACACTTACGCTCCTTTTACAGAGTTAACTATGAGCTCATGGCCAACAAACCCAAACAATTGTCATTTGGTTACTGATTATAGTTGAAGTATAGAAATACGTCTAGGTTAACCATAACCTGCACATTATCCTTCTATCATATTCTGGGTTTGCTTCTCCTAATTAAAAGTTTACCTTCGAAAGGTTGAAGGATCCCTGTATATTTATTTATAGAGAGACTCCTGCTTAGTGTGGACTGTTTCTCCCCCACCCCTGTCACTACTGTAGACTTGAGTCTGAGTCTTGCTTTCACAGTAGACAACCAGGTACAGAAAATTTTTTTTTTCTTTGTAGTACTAGAGATTGAACTCAGGGGCATTCTACCTCCGAGTTATACCTCCGGCCCTATTTTTTTATTCTTTATTTTGAAACAGGGTCTCACTAAGCTGGGGAGGGCCTCACTAGGTAGCTGAGGTTGGCCGCGAACCCGGATCCTCCGGTCTCAGCCTCCCACATGCTGGGATTACAAGCATGCACCACCATGCCCGGCTTCAGAAAATCTTTTGAAAAAAATGTTCATAAGGTTTTCTTTGCCTGAATTTCATCTGTTATGAGTGCAAAAGGAAAAGTTATTTCAAAGACTTCTTTTTCTACCTCTGCATATGTGGGGTTATCACTAGGGGCTTGCGTGGTCAGAAATGCATGCAAATTTCCATACAGTTTAGCTTCCCAAGATGTGTTTCAGAGTTACCCCGAAATTCCACCCAAAGTGAGATTTGTTGATAAATGCATTCGACATTTTTATTGAGTGTTTAACATCATGTCAAGAATAGTCTTGCAGTAGCAAACAAAAACACACAGTCCTTCTAAAGATGCTAACATAAGTCAGGGACAGGGATGGCGCAGAGAAGCAACCAGGCAGAAGGTAGTGCCTGAGTGAGATCGGAGCAGACAAGAAAGCATGAGGTCGAGCGACTGAACCCAGACATAGGGGCCAGGGAAGGAGGCCTCATAGATCCAACGACCGCCATGCTGCTCTGAGGCCTTCTCAGTGTTAGCTGGATGAATGCAATAAGGATGAACAGAAAAAGTCTCCAGACAGAAGGAAGAACATGGGAAAAACATCCCTCCAAATAAGACATGGTAGTAAAAACGTGCTTCTATTTGAGGAATAGTACATTCTTTGGTGAATACTAGTTGAAACGAAAGATGACAAATTTATTTGTGCATCTCTTTCATTTGTTCACAAATCAAAAATTTCCATCTGTGAGTTTGTGTAATAATGCAACTCTGGATTTAGCCACTACAATACAGCCAGATGTGGATAACATTGAGGATATGACCTAGTAGAATCTTATTGTTTTGACAAGGTATTAGTAGGACACTCTGAAAACTAATGTTTTAAATATAACTATGTTACCAGTTTGAAAATGCTTGAGAAAACTGAAGATTTTTTCCCTAGTATGATTCTAATAAAAACTTAGGAATACGAAGGGAACGATAGGAGGTAATATATTTACCTTAAATTCTGATTTTTGAAAGTTAAGGCAATAAGAACTTGGCTTGTGAAATATATATATATTCCTGAAAAATATTTATAGTTGGTTATTATCACTATATGCAAAGACGAGTAGTACATGTTAAGTTTCTTAGCATCAAGTAACTATAGACAGAAAGTTAACAACAACAAAACAACATTAAGTAAGTTGCCCTAAAGGAACAAAAATGATTCAGTGAAGAAATCATCTGCATCTTAACTAACAAACAAATTTTTGAGGAGGAACTGAATTGTTCTATGATGGGTTTGACTATCACTGTGTAATGCAGAAAATCAACACATCTTACTTTTTCTCTTAAAAAATTTTCAATATTAGCTGGGTATTATACCAATATTAGCTCATTTAAATGACAGCTAAGAATTAACATACTATATAACCATTATACTAAGTACAGAAAAGGAAATGCTAATGTAAATTCTTATAGTAATGCAGGTCAGAATTTATCTACCACAGTATAGACAGACCAATCGCATTTGAATACTTACTGGAAGCATACACAGAAATCTTCAAAATCTAACCAGATTTCTTTAGAAATACCATTACATATTGTTGTCAATTCTTCCTGTGATTTTTCCTGTGTTTCTGGGGTCTGACTGGTCAAATCCCTTTCTACACCCAAGCCATCAGGTTGATGGGCATCGTTCTGCACATAGTCAGTTTGTTCTTCTGTGCATGGTAGAAGACAGATACAGCAAACACATGTTGTTAAGTCATACATTATTAGGATATAGAAAAATTACAGAGAGGAGTTCAAAGATCAAAATCCATTGTCTAGAAAATATTTTCTGATAATCATTTTACACACAGGCCTCATATTTCTGGAGACACGTCTCATACACTTAGAAGAATTTAGTCAAAATTTCAAAACTTCTATGCATATCAGAGTGTTCAAATATTTTGAAATCATTTTGATAAATTTATGAACAATTTCTTGGAAATTGTGAAGTGAAAAGAGAGATTTGTGAGCCTATGTACTTAAAATGGGCTAGAGATGGGCATACTCATATGAGAGGGGATGGTTCAGACAACAGAAGGGAAAGTGAGACTTGAGGGATCTATTGGGGCAAATGTGTTTCAGTAAGCCAGTTAATTACTCTGTGCAGTCGGTGATTCTGTAGCCTTATTTTATTTTTATCACATATTATCATAACACAGTTGTAGACTTCTTGAAGTCAAATATATATATATATATATATATATATATATATATATATATATATATATAGCCACATAATGCTATTTCAAATTTGAGTTTTGGCCATGCCTTTATTTTGTGGGCGAGGCATATTCAGTGTTCTCATTATTTTGATCAGAATGTGCACACATTAAAAATGGAGGAGAAAGGAGAGATCTGTTGAAGGTACCTATATTCAAATAACCCTCTGTTCACAGGTGAAGTTACCTGAATGGATGTAAAGACTATCTATGGGGTGGGGGGTGGGGTGGGAACTAGAGGGAAACCCACAAGGAGTGCTGTGTGCATGTGTGTATTTATCACTCAGCAACTCAATTCGCTATGATGTATAATTACAGATCACCAATGAAGATAATGCATTAAATTTACTCAGGGGCCCTTAATCTGATCCTCTTTTATTTTTATTTTCAGTTTGAACTAAATAAGTCAAACTATCTCATTTTCTTACTCCAGAGCAGACTACACTCAACAAATCAGAGGAGACACTGAAGGAGGCTGCTAAGAGACAAGAGAGAAGGAAGAGCCAACAGCCGTCAAGAAGCAGAGGCCCTTCTGTGCCCTGGTGGCCACTGAAAAACGAAGCCAGGAAGCAGCTATTAATTTACCTTTCCCAAGTACAATCTGTGATGGGATGTTAGCCTGTGAAGTGAAAAGAACACATTAAGAAACCACTTTTAAGTCAACAAATCATTACATCTATCGAAAGTACCAAACTTAGATAGTTACTAAGAGTTAATACAGTTAGAACAAAATCATGTCATTTGCAGGGAAATGGAAGGAACAGAAAAACATTTTTCTAAGTGAGATTAGTCAGTCACAAAAAGTAAAAAAATTGGATGCTCTCCATAATATGTGGAAGCTAGGGAGAAAGTGGCTCATAAGAAGGACTCTAGATGAAGAAGGAGAAACCTTAGATGAGCAAAGAAGGTGACTTAACTGAAGGTGATGGGGAAAGGAAACACCCTTATGCATATGATTTACTTTCACAAACATATCAAAGTCAATCACTAAACTGAACTTGAGGAGGAGGGAGGGCGAGGGAGTGGGACTGGAATTGGGGAAGAGTTAAGTGAGAGATGTGTGCATGTATGCCTCTACCAGCTTGTACCTAACGAAGATGTATGATTACAATGCACCAATAAAAAAAGAGTTAATACAGTTTTATAAACATTGAAGAAATACATTTCCAGAACATTTAACTAAAACATTCAGTACAACAGACAACCTGTTTTTAATCTAAAAATTAAAAAGAGGCGAGTGTAGTTAAATAATTGGCTGAGGGTTTAAGTTTGTGAAATTAAAACACAGACTATGTGAATCTTATAACAAGATTTAAATTAGTAATATCCCTAAGTGGAAATATGACTTGTCATGAGGAATCTGTCATTAATACAGAAAAATTGAGATTTGTACATAACCCAAAAAGGCTGGCTTGAATTAAAAAATAATGGTTCCTAAAATTTTTAACCAGTAAATTATGTTGAATGCATCTGTATGCCTCTGTTTTCTCTACAATACAGTTAAAATAAGCATAAAAATAAAATGGTAAAACTCATATGGGCTGATTATGAGTGATGTAATATAACATTTTGAATGATGTAATCTGAAGGGACGAAATAGTGGTGTAGAGACCACAGAACACTGCAGGCTGGTTTGAACCATGTCTTTCCTTGCCTTAGGACTCCAGATTCAATCAGCAAGGCTTGAGGAGGAGAGAGTGAGTGATGGTCTGAAAACACAGAGATGGACAGAATGTCAATATAAGGACCTACACTTCCCTCTAATCCCTTCTGGCTTAGCAATTGGTCTTCTCCTGCCTAAGCAGCACATTGGAAATTCCTTCTTGGATAAATTAAACGAGAAATCTCTAGATCTGAATTCACAATGTGGGAAGAAGAAGAGGCCACTTGATAGAGATGAGAGGATGACGTGGAAGTCCAAGGCACTGAGGGTCCAGACTCCCAGCTCCTCTGTGCTGCTTGGCTTGGCTTGAATAACACAGATGGGCACATATATAGTAATCTCTGTGACCCCCTCCCCAGAGAGAGCGAGATGAGGGACCCCTGACTTATTCGAAGCCAGCCTTGCCTACAAATGAGGCTCACTCATCTCTAATTATTTGAAGTTAAAGCTCATAAAGCTGATTCCAATAAGTGGCAGCTCTTTAGTGTCTTACATTCCTTAAGTATATATGTACAACAATGCATCACCAGGAAATCGAGTAAAGGTTATTATGCGAAAAGGAGAAATTAATGAGTATGGGTAGGGAGATTCATAAAAAGTATTTCAACTAATATAGGGACATTTTTTTAAAGTAATGGTAATAGGCAGAAGGATATTCACCTATCAAATAAACTTCTAAAAACAGTAAAGAACAAGGGTTCTTGGAAACAGAAAAAAGTTTTAGACAGTTAAGTTAATAAGTTGATACAAAGACAAAAAGGGCAAACTATAAAACTCTTAGAAGAAAATATAGAGGGAAACTCTTTGACATTGGATTTGGCAATGATTTCTTGCTGATCCCAGAAGCAGAGCCAGCAATAGTAAAAATAGATATATTGAGCATAAAAAATAAAAAGAAAATTTTGAATCAAATGACTCATCCACAGTGAAAATACAACCTATAGAATAGAATAATACTTGTATATGTATACCATACATCGTTCATATATTGTAGATATAAATGGAATAAATAGCAAGAATACATCACAACTTTTTTTTTTTTTTTCGGTACTGGGGATTGAACTCAGGGGCATTCTACCTCCGAGCTACACCCCCAGCCCTATTTTTTATTCTTTATTTTGAAACCGAGTCTCACCAAGTTGCAGAGTGCCTCACTAGGTAGCTGAGGCTGGCCGCGAACCCAGATCCTCTGGTCTCAGCCTCCCGAATGCTGGGATTACAAGCGTGTGCCACCACGCCCGGCTTACATCACAACTTTTAACAAGAACAGCAATGGCAACAACAAAATCCACAAAAATTTGGTTTAAAACATAGCAAAAGACTTGGTCATTTTTCCAAAGAAGTCATACAAATGGCCAATAGCATATGAAAACATTCTCAGAATCAATAATCATCAGAGAAATGCAGATCAAAACCACAACGAGGCTCCACCGCAAACTGATGAGGATGACTACCATCAATAAAACAAAACAGAAACTAAAAGAAACCCCATGGAAAATAGCAAGTGTGGCCAAGAGTGTGGAGAAACTGGAACTCTTGTGCTAGGTTGTTGGGAATGCAACAAGATATATAATCACTACAGAAAAGAATATGATGGTCTTTGAAAGGATTACCATATGATCCAGCAATTCCCCAAAGAATTGAAAGCAGAGTCTCAAAAAGATACTTGTGCAGCCATGTTATGGCAGCATCATTCATGAGAGCAAAAAGGAAGAGGTAACCCAAATGTCCTTGAGGGACGAGTGGATATTCAGAATGTGGTATATACATATAGTGGAATATTTTACAGCCTTAAAAAGAAAATAAATTCTAATGCCAACCATAAACATGGATGAGGTTTGAGGACATTATACTAAGTAAAATAAGCCAATCACAGAAATATAAATATTTTATGATTTCCCACTTATTTGAGATCCCTAGAGCAGTTGTGTTCATAGGAACAGAAAATAGAGGGGTGGTTTCCAAAGTTTGGGGAGAAGGAAAAATGGGGAGTTGTTGCTTAATGGAGATAAAGTTTTAGTCTCTGAAGATGAAAAATGTTCTGGATACCAATTATACAACAATGTGAATGTCTTCAATGCTGAGCTACACAGTTATAAAAGGCTAAGGTGATAAATATTGTGTATATTTTATATTTTCATATTTTTCAAAAATATAAAATAATGAAAAATAAATGTGCAAAAACTTAAGCGCAATAGATAGTAAATTGAGGAGAGGGTGGCATATTGTATGAATGCTGAATAGTATAAAAACTATGAAGTATATTGACAATAACTATAAACATTTCCAATAGAATTGTGTTACCAAAACAATACTATTTCATATACTTCATTTGCAGAAGTATTATTTGTGATAGCAAAAGACCAGAAACAAGCCAAATGAGATGGTGCATGCCTGTAATCCCAGTACTTGGGAGGCTGAGAAGGAAGGATCACATGTTCAAGGCCAGTCTCAGCATCTCAGCCAAGATCCTGAGCAACTTAGTGAGACCCTGTTTCAAAATTAAGTTTTCTAAGTAAACAGAAAAGAGCTTAGAGTGTAGATTAGAAATAGAATGCCCCTGAGTTCAATTTCCAGTAACAACAGCAACAACAACAAAAAAGAATAAAAAAAGATAGGAAACAACTTGGGTCCATCTAGAGTATTCGGTAGAAATAAACTATGACTCATTTACATAATTAAATACTCTGCCATTTTAGAGTGAAGACACTACTTTGGTACAGATTAAAATCGTCACCAATATATATTCACTAGCAAGGAAGTTGACTTAACTGAAGGTGATGGACGGGGGGTAGGGGGGAGACACCCCAATGCACATGATGTACTTTCACAAATATATCAAAATCAATCACTAAACTGAACTTGAGAAGGAGGGAGGGCGAGGGAGTGGGGTGGGAATTGAGGAAGGGGTTAAATGAGAAATGTGTGCATATATTGCCTTTATCAGCTTGTACCTAACAAAGATGTATGATTACAATGCACCAATTAATAAAATAAATAAATAAATAAATAAATTGAAAAAAACTTGTTAAATTTTGAATAAATAGAAGTTATAGAATATTATGTGTATTTGTGGTTTTGTACATGTATTTTTTTTTTGCTTTTAAATAAAGAAATTCTGAACTATTCCAATGGAAGATAGAAGAGTAAAATTGCATAGAGAGGTACATAAATGGAAGTAATACTTTTTAATGTATACTTTGTTTTTATTTTTGAAAATGTGGATATATCACTAATTTTAAAAATAAAATATCATTTTATACCTAGCATACTGAAGAACACCCTACAGTACTAAGAGTTGACCCACGTGGAGCCCATGAAATCTCCATCCAGTGCCAGTAGGAATGGACATTAATACCCATATTGGAAAATATCTTGGCATTTTATTATAAGATTAAGCAGGTGAGCGCTCTGTGATCAATCAATTATATGCCATATTTATAACTGCAATGGAATGGATGTAGACTGTCCCTCAAAGCCTACTGGGTTCACTGTTTCCCTAAAGCCTGGGTCCCTAGTGCAGCTGTGTCCAGAGGCGGTGCTCTTGGGAAGCCCCTGGATCTTGAGGACTCTGAGCTCATCAGTGTATTAACCCAGTGGTGGCTCCTAATTGAATGGAGTAATGGGAGGTGGTGGAAACTGCAGGTGGACCTTGCTGGAGGAGGTAGGCCTCTCCTTGCCTCCCTTGCCTACCCTCCACCACCCCCCATCTCTATCTCTATCTCTATCTCTATCTCTATCTCTATTTCTAGTCCCCCATCTGCTCCGCCTCACCACAGACTTACAAACAACAATGGGGCTAAGAAACTAAAGACTGAAACCTCTGAAACCATGATCTACAACAAATCTTTTTTTTCTCTCTCTCTCTCTTTTTTTTTTCCAGTACTGGGGATGGAACCCAGGGGCATTCTACCTCTGAGCTATACCCCTAGCCTTATTTTTATTCTTTATTTTGAAATAGGGTCTCACTAAGCTATGGAGATCCTCACTAAGTAGCTGAGGCTGGCTGCAAACCCAAATCTTCCAGTCTCAGCCTCCCAAGTACTGGGATTACAAGGGTGCTCCACCATGCCCAGCTTAAATCTTTTCTTCTTTAAGTTGAGTTTTTTCAAGTGTTTTGTCACAGTAATGGAAAGCTGACCAACATAACATCTTAGAGCAGGATTTCCTAATCTAGTGTCCAGTTGTGCCCATAGTTACATTTCAAAAATTCATGACCACAGATACTTAAAACAATCACATCTTTAACTAGAATTCAACATTTTCTTCCATTATCAATTTATTACTATAAGCAAGTAGCCCCAATGTTACTAGCAATAACTATCACCCTATACACAAGAGAAATCACAATATTTCATATTTTAAGGTTGTCACAAGTATCTTAAAAGATCCTATGTCGGTCACTACAGAAAGGGTGGCAGCTATCAGGTGCATTGATTGATTTCCTGTGGTCAGGTCTTCTTGTCTACAGGTCTGTCTGTGACCTGTAGTTGGTCGACTATTTGGCAGTCCCACATAGGAGTCATTCTCCCATCAGTGAAGCTGTGTGTTCTTACAGTGTCAACCCAGGCAGCTGTTTTGCTTTCAATTGTCCCTATCAATGATCCTCAGTTCACTAATACACAGAAAGAAACAACTGTTTTCACTGAGTATTAAAGTTCAACACAACTGTCAAGGGGGTTCATAGTCCATGAAAGGCTATAAACCCTGAGACTAAAGAAACTTGTGCACTTGCATGTAGAGGACACGTAAGAATAATCATGGTACCACTGTTTATGAGGTGGTTAATAGAGCCATTATCACAGTGCTAGAGTTTTAAAAATTGTAGCATTGTTCTACAGTAAATACCACTAGTTAGTGAAATGAATGAACTGTGATATGTGACAAAAAGAGATGAGTCTCACAAATATAATGTTAAGTGAGAGAAACCACGAAAGAACTAATACAGCAAGAGCCCACTGTTATCTAACAAGTAACCTATAATACATATGTATATTTTATGTCATTTATAAATGTGGATACAATTGGGAGTATTAGAATATGGAGTGTGGAGTTTGATTAATACCAGTGTCTTAATGGCAGATAGGAAATTCAACCCAGAAGACGCACAGGGGACTTCTAGTAGCAGATGAATATTCCATTTTCTAACCTAACTCATAGATATATAAGATATTTATTTGAGTAAGATTCTTTACGCTGTTCAGATGCAAGTTATACATTCTTTGCATGCGTAATATGTTTCACAATTTAAGAAAGACTCCTCTGTAGTTCAGAGTTAGAGCAGTACCTGGGACGTGGTTCCTGCCACCTGGTTCAGTTCTACCTGGCTGTAGTTCACAGTTTCATCAGTTTCCGTGAGGGAAGCTAGACCAGATCCTGGAACCACCCCTTTCTTAATGACAGATTTCACATAATGCCTGATAGAGAGGGGAAAAAGCACAGAACTTGTTACTTTAATATTTTTTTTAATATTTTGTCTAAAATTACTAATTTTGGGGGGGTACTGGTGATTGAACCCAGGAGCATTTTACCTCAGAGCTACACCCCCAGATTTATTTACTTATTTGTATATATATTTTTTGTGGTACTGAGGATTGCGCTCAGGAGCATTCTACTTCCAACTCACACCCCTAGCTGTTTTTATTTTTTATTTTATTATTTATTTATTTATTTATTTATTTATTTATTTATTTATTTATTTATTTTGTGGTACTGGGGATGAAACATGGGGGCATTCTACCTCCGAGCTACAGCCCCAGCCCTATTTTTAATTCTTTATTTTGAAACAGGGTCTCCCTAAGTTGTGGAAGTCCTGACTAAGCAGCTGAGGCTGGCCTCAAACCCGAATCCTCCAGTCTCAGCCTCCCAAATTCTTCAAGCATGCGCCACCACGCCCGGCTCTTTAAAATTACTACTAATTAACGGTAGGTTTGTCAACTAGAGAAAGTTCTGATTTTGTTTATGTTGTCATTCTTTCATGAGTAATTTTTAATTTAAACTTCATATGGAAAAATGGAAGAACTTTTTATACGACTAAAGAAATATTCTATATCATCAGTGTCAAATTCTCTATTTTAAAGCTATGGTAGTCATCTGGATGTTGAAGATCAAAACATAGAAATCTCATATTTAGAAATGGCTTAATTATCAGAGTACATGACACCGAAACATGGCTTAGCATCAGAAATTTAATTATAAATCCTAAGCACTTAAGTTTATAACTGTGACATTCATATCATATACCCAAGTGGTTAGGGTTCCTTTCAAGTACTTGCTGTGGACTAAAATCACTATTTCTACAGCTAAAATTCCATAAGCACAATAAAAGACATTTGTTATATATATAGTTATTTTATTTTCTTTCTTTTTTTCGGTACTGGGATTGAACCCAGTGGCATTCTACTTCTGAGCTATTCCCAAGGCTTTTTCCTTTTTATTTTGAAACAGGGTCTCTCTAAGTTGATGAGGTTCTCACTGAGTTGCCAAGGCTGGCCTTGACCTTTTGATCCTTTTGTCTCAGATTCAATGAAAATTAACTTCTATGTATACAGAAGTCATAACTTGATAGGACAGAAGTCAAAACTTGATAGTCAAAACTTGATAGTTTTCCCTCAAGTGTTCAGCAAAACTTGTAGCAAACTTCTCTGATTTACACAAAACTGACACTAGAGGGCAGCACAATCATATCTACGAGATACCTACAAGACTACAATTCTATACAAAGCCAGGAGCCAAGAATGGGCAAGCCTGGTGCCTGGCTACCTTGAGAGCTTGCCAATGAAAGGCAGTTGTTACAGCACGCACTTCGAAGAGTTTGAAAAAAAAAAGAGTTGGGGGAGTTGCTCTTATTTTGACCTCAGAGCTCTGTCCAGTATGGGACGAGGGACATATCTTTTACATTGGAGGAAACACCATTCACATATCTTTGCACTGGTCTCTGCCAGATAGCAGGGATATGCAAACGAATTCTTAATAGATTCAAGCAGGGAACAGATTATCTGCATCCAATCAAGTAATGAAGTCAACTGTTTCTGAGTATTAGCATTTCAGCTGCCTTAATCATGTAATAAAGCTGGAAGAAGTGTCAAGAAAATCAGGCGAGGGAGTCACTGAGGGAAGCGAGGAGATGCAATCCACCCATCTGTGGTCCCTATTGGCACAGAGATTCTCAAAGGCTGGGCACCATAATAGAAGTTGTGAGAAAGTTTGTCCTGGTGGTCTGCAGCTGCAATTCTCACCACCCTGGAATCTGATTCTTATGCAGACTCCGTCTACCGAAAAATAGCCAAAAAGTACTTGAATAGCAAAGTTGAGATCTCAGTAGTGGTGCTGGCCAGTTGTCAGTGTCGACTTGAGTGGATGAAGGCATACCTAGCTAACTGGTAAGGCATATTTCTGAGTGTGTCTTGTGCCAGTATTTCGGGAGGAGACTGGCAGTTGAGTCAGTGAACTGAATGGGTGAGATCGGCCTCAGCATGTGTAGGCACCTCCAGCCCCCTGGGGGTTTGGATAGAACACAGGTGAATTCACCAACAGAACTTTAAAGTTAAAGGATGTGAGGAAGCCAGGCGTGGTGGCACACGCTTGTAATCCCAGCATTTGGGAGTCTGAAACTGGAGGATCAGGGTTCGCGGCCAGCCTCAGCTACTTAGTGAGGCTCTCCGCAACTTAGTGAGACCCTGTTTCAAAATAAAGAATAAAAAATAGGACTGGGGACATAGCTTGGAGGTAGGATGCCCCTGAGTTCAATCCCCAGTACTGCAAAAAAAAAAAAAAAAGGTGTGAGGAGTATTTCTAATATTCTCAACTTTATAGAGTCTGTAAAATGTAAATTAACTTGCTATAAGTATCCCTCTAACTAGGAAAATACAGTGAACACAGTATTTAAGTAACATTTGACTGCTTTTGTCTTATCAGTTTCTATTCCTATCATGGATTATAGTATACCCAAGAAAAGGCTAAAAATATAACTAACCACAGTCAGTATATATCCATTATATCCTATAAGCTATTCAGTAATTTAAATAAAGTTCTATTCAAATTTAAAATACTTTTTAAAAAGTGCCCAGACAAGGAATATACATTTGCTGAAATATCACAAAGTTTATCAGGGTTCTATCACCAGTATTCAGATAAAGGGGTTTTGGTATCACCAGCACCCCAAGCCCTCCCAAAGGCACCTTCTGATCCTGTCTAATGCTTCTCCCCACAGGTGACTGCCATCATGAGTTCTAACAACATACACTACAAACCCTGTCACCATGTCGTTCTATATCAAGACTTCTTTGGTCTATTTTTTTTTCTTTGGAAATTCACCCACTGTTGCTTTGTATAGCAGTATTTCTTTCATTTTATACCTATGTAATGTTGCATTAGATTTATCTTTGGTTTAATTACCATAGTTAGCTGTATTATATTGTATTATATTTGTATTATATTGCTTGGTGTTTTCAGAACTAAATCTTTAATTTTATACTCTTTTGGGGGTACTTTTGTCTATTACAGGTAATATTATACATTTTTTTCCAAATCTTTTTATCCTCAATTTCTGAGGACATGCTACATACTTCTTGCTATCCACTAGCAAGTATATAGTATACTGGTCATTTCTAGCTTCTCTCATATGTCTTTTCTAGTACTTTATATCTCTCTTTCTCCAGGCTCCAGTCTAAATATTGTCTTCTGATCTATTTTCCATTTTGCTAATTCTCCTTTTGCTGTATCTAGCCTGTTATTAAACATATCTGTTGAGTTATTAACGCGGGTATTATATTTCTTGTATATAAAAGTCCTGCTTTTTTAAAAAAATTATCTGTATTTTACATGTTATAGTTCTATTGAGGAATAATTGAAATATGCTTAGAATAAATGCACAAATTCAGACCAGATCAGCTGCAGCCAGTGTGGTATGGCCATAGACACTGAACAAATTCAAATGCTGCTCATAATAATTAAGCTTTTCTCTCACAAAACCAGTAGTGTCCTTGTTAGTCTTTTATGTCCTCTGATAACTTAATTTTGACATCCTTGAGATAAGAAGGGCCACTCATATTTTTTCCAGTTTTTGCTGATAAAGGTCATTCAAAGTAGTCTGTATTTTAACTATTTCAGAATTTATCTTAAAGTATGTTTCACTATAAAATGGAACTCAAGGACAATTTTTTTCTATAACCACCACATTGATGCAAATTTAATACATTAGTCATCAAAGCATAAATTTCTATTTATGAAATAAAATTGACCTAAGAGACTGAAGTACTTTATCATAATATGATTAGGTTCAAATGAATTGTCCTTTTTATTAGGACAAAGAAAACTATACCTAGGTGTATTTTGTAAATGAGTTAGTTTTTTTTTTCATTTTAATCTATAAACAGAATTGTAGATCAAAATAATAAAAACTAAACAATAATATAAGAATAGTGTTCTAATACAATGCTGCAGCTACAGGTGGGTCACTTACATTCCCTTGAATATTTATATAATGATGAAATATTCATTTAAAATATTTGACTATTGAGAACTTAAAATATGGTTAATGGAAATAAGGACTTTAATTTTTATTTCACAACAAAATTAGACACATATAGTTATATGTGCCTAATGGTCACCATATTACATTGAACATGATAAAATTCCTGAATAATTTAAGATACCTCCGAATATTTTTCATCCAATTAATATTAACTGACGATGTCTTATATCCAAGGTACTTTGTTAAACATCAAAGTGTTTTAGTATGAGACACAAAGACAATATGCCAACCCATAAAGTGTTCATTATCAGCACATATAGGCCAATGTTATCTCATTCGAATGTAATGTTTCTTGTTGCATCTGGAAATTATTGGCAAATTTGGAAGAGGCAAGGCTACTAGAAACAGGATTAAGATTGATTAAATTATATCATACTTATAGAATTCATTAAGCCAGGTCTGGTGGTTCACACCTGTAATCCCAGGACTTGGGAGGCTGAGACAGGAGGATTGCAGATTTGGGGACAGTCTCAGCAATGTAGGGAGACTCTCAGCAACCTAATGAGATCCTATTTCAAAACAAAAGTTACAAAGGATTGGGGATGTAACTCAGAGGTAGAATGACCCTGGGTTCAATTCCCAGTCAGTACCATGAGGGGAAAAAAAAAAAAGAATTCATTAGTAGTGTGGAAGCAAAACTAAAACTAAGTCAATCAGAGAAATAAGCCCCAGAAAAAGCCCTTAGTCTGGGTCCCTTGAATGCTGTCTTAGTTTCTCAAGTAATTGAGGTCTCTCTGACATAATAAGACAGTATAGTACTAATGCTAAGTATTATTCATCAAAGAAATAAGGAAGATTTTAAATATGCTCAATTTAAGAAAAAAGACCATCATTTAATACATTCATAATATGTGCTTTACAAGAAGGTACAGTAACACAAATTTTGACCAAATTAATAGCGGTGCATTTCCTTTATATTATATTACAGCATCAGTCAGGACTGATTTTGTCCCAAGTGGCAGAAGCTTAATTCATAGTAGCTTTAATAAGAAAAGAAATTCTGTGGACTTTTATAACTTAACAGTGCAGTGGGAATGAAAACTAACTTACACAATATTCTTTGACATGTTGAGAAACCTAATATTATAAGGAAAGCGGAGTAGGGCATATAATTGATGTCAAATATTTGAAGGTTTTTCATATAGAAAGGAAATAAAAGACTGAAACATATTACTTTAGCTTCACAGGTTGTTTCTCTTGCCGGAAGGACTGAATTCATTTAGGAAACACCTAGATAGAACATATAATTTGATAGATGAAAGGCTAAAGGAAGCACTGTGGCTTAAATGTGCATATATCCCCCAAATTTATATCCTGAACTCCTAACCCCTGAGGTAGCGACATTAGGTGGTGGGGCCTTGGGTCATGAGGGCTAGGTCATGAGGGTAAGACCCTATAACTAGGATTAGTGCCCTGAAATGAGGAGCCAGGGAGTTTACTGGCCCTTTAACCTGTAAGGAGGCAAGAAGAGGGCACCTTTATGAAGAAGTGGGTCCCCACCAGACATCGAATCTGCTGATACCTTGATCTTGAACGGTCCAGTCTCAGGAGCTATCAGGTAAATTTTTGTTCTTTACAAGCTACTTAGTTTATGGTGTACTGTTACCATAAATAGCTCAAATGGAGTACGACAGGAAACTGATGCTGAGAATCAGGGTTGCTGCTCAACTACCTAAAAATAGGGAAGCCCCTCTGGAACAGTGATGGATGGAGGTTGGGACAGTTTGGGGCCTACACTGCTGTGCACAATGGAAACATTTGGGAGATCACAGGAGCTGCCCCTTCAGTCCTTCAGACCCCCAGAGGGTAGAGGCCTGGGGCAGGGGACAGAATGATTTTAAAGTAGGGACCACCACTGCCCAGCACTGCTTCAAATCATGGGCTGCTCCTCATACTTTGTGGCTTGGATCTGTGGCAGGCCCCCAAAGTAAGACAGGAGGGGAGAGGGAAGAGATCATTCTTTTTTTCTTTGGTACTCAGGCTTGAACCCAGAATCATGAAGCATGACTTCTGAGCTCCACCCTCAGCCCTATTTTACTTTTACTTTGAAGCAGGGTCTGGCTAAGTTGCTGCAGCTGGCCTTGAACCCAAAATCCTCTTGTCTCAGACTCTCAAGTACTGAGGTTACAGGTGTGTGCCACCACCCCCAGCTTTTAATAGACAACATCCTATGTCTTGCCCCAACAAATTCCTCTCACATATAAAAATATATTCACCATTATCCTAATAGCTCCAAGTCTTAATTTATCCTAGCATCAACTCTAAAGTTTAAAGTCCCAAGTTTCATCTGAATGTCATCTATGTCAGCTATACATGAGCCTCAAGCTGAACTAGGATTTATCATGAGTTTTTTTTTTTTTTTTCAGCTGTGAATCTGTGAAACCAGACAAGTTATATGACTCAAAATTACAATGTTGGGACAGGCATAAAGTAGACATTCCCATTCCAAAAGGAAGAATCAGGAAAGAAGGAAAGAGTGGCAGGTTCCAAGGAAATCCTAAACTTAGCAAGGCAAATGTCCTTAGGTCTTAAGTCTTGAGAATAATCCTCTTTGGTTTGATTCTCCTCCTTTCATGCCCCCTGGAGTGGTGAGGTTGTCCCACAGTTCTGTGGGCTGGCCCTGCTCTTGGGATCTGTGTGGGTGGGGCCCACCTGGCCTGCTGAAATCAAGGAAGGAGAGGCCTTGTTCCCTGAGCCTGGTGGGAGTATCTCTCAGATGATTTCTAATCATATCGTATCAAGGCTCATTCTTTCCTTGTTTTGAAGGTACATGTTTGCGGCTGGAGAGTGCTACGATCCAGTCCTATTGAATCTCAGAAGTCCACAGACTTCCCTTACCCTGACACATCCCTTCTATTCCAGCTGATAGTATCCTGCTGGTGTAATACTATAATCTGTCTAATGATAGTTTGGCTACACTCTTGGTTTTCTCCTCAGAACATACTTTCTCATTTTTTTTTTTTTTTTTTTGCAATAAGAGTAGGCTGAGAATTTTTCCAAATTTGTAAGTTCCAAGTCTTTTGTTTTATTAATAATTCCTTCTTTGGTTCATGACTCTCATCTTGCATTTTTCTTGTAAGCAGTCAGGAGGACCCAGGCTACACCTTTGACATTTTGCTTAGAAATTTCTTTGGATAAATATCCAATATCACTGCTTACAGGTTCTAACTTCCACAAAACATTAGGGCACAATCCAGGCAAATACTTGGCTGTTCTATCACAAGGATTTCTTTTTCTCCAGTTTCACATAACTTGTTTCTCATTTTTATCTGACATCTTACCAGAATAGCTTTTACTATCCATATTTCTACCAATATTCTGTTGACGATCTATTCCCTATGATGATAAAAATTCTCTCTCTCTCTCTCTCTCTCTCTCTCTCTCTCTCTCTCTCTCTCTCCTTTTGAAGCCACATTAGAATCTAGAATCACCTCCCAACAGTCTTTTCCAGCAACCTGCACTTAAGTACTTCACAACTTTTCCTGCCTTTACTCATTTCCCAGTTCTAAAGCCATACACACATTTTTTTATATAGTCATTATGGAAGTAATGGCCTTTTTAGTACCAAAATCTATTTTAGTTTGCTTGGGCTGCCATAATAAAATACCATAGGCTGGGTGACTTAAATAAGGGAAATTTATTTTCTCACAGTTCGAGAACCTGAAAGACTGAGATAAGAGTGGGTGCCAGCAGGGTTTTTTGTTTGCTTGTTTTTGTTTTTGTTTGTTTTTGAGGACTTTCTTCCTTGCTTGCTGAAAGCTGCCTTCTCTCTCACATGGCCTTTCCATAGTGGAAGGAGAGAGAGAGAGAGAGAGAGAGAGAGAGAGAGAGAGAGAGAGAGAGAGAATACCAGCCAGCTCTCTGAACTCTCTCTTCATAGGGTCACTAATCATGCCTGATCAGTGCTCCACCCTAAGCCCAATTTAACCTTAATTAATACCTTAGAGACTTTATCTCCAAATCCAGCTACTCTGAGTGTTAGGATTTCAACATAGGGATGAGGAAGGAACACAAACACTTCGTTTTTTAACATCCACAATATAAAAAGGTGAGCAAAAATGTTTATTAATAAGTGAATTACCATAATCACAAGTTCTAAGACATCAAGGAAACATCCTTTAATATTTTTCCTATCTATGTATTTGGCCTTTTTGTTAGTGTTCTTCAAAACACTTCTATTTCCTGTTATTTTTAGCCACACATATAAAAAATACGTTATTTGTTAACAAGATGCATTTGTGAGAGAAATGTTATATACTCACGTTTCTGTTGGGATTGTAAATGGAGCCATTCTATAATTCAGAAATGGACTTGAAATCTCGAGAAATTGATCAGGCTTCTTTACTGCTGATTCTAAAAAAGTAGAAGTTAGAAAATGTGATATACATTTTTAAACATCATCCAGGATCGATATGGAACTTAACATTTAATGCAGTGCTGATTATATTAACTATTTATCCAGCAATTTTCAATCACATTAATAGCAACATAGAAATATGCCTAAGGAATTTAAAAAAAAAAAAGAAATATGCCTAAGGTTTTTTAGTGAAAGAGTTTATAGATCCTGTCAATATTAGATTCCTTTTGTCTATACCTCATTTGCTTTCCAGAGTGTGACATGGAATAATTAAGTGTCAAGGAGGAAAGTTACAATGTCTTGTAGAATTATTACTTGGCATTTGCTGCTATTTCAAGTAGAAAAATGATTTTTCTATAAAAGTCTTTTACTAAAAAAATGTGTTCCCTTAGTTAACCTCTACAATACAATTGCTTAGGCCAGGAAGAGGAAATGTGAACTAATATACGGAGACTTAAGGGAAAGAACAGAAGATGCAGCCAAGTAAAGGTCACAAGTAGAAACAAAAGCAAGAAGTCAAGAGAGGATCTGTGGCTACTCCTACATATCAAGCTAGTCTAGAGTAGGAAATTCTCGCTAGAGACAAGTGCATTCCCACCATGAACACTGAAACTGAACACGAGAGGTGATTATTAGGAAAAGAAGTGAGGCTATAACAGCATACACTTATGCTCTCTCTTCTGTACAATCCTATAAAATAAGATCCCTTTCCCCATTTTTGTCAATACTTACTTTAAATATTAAGCCAAATAAAGAGAATAAAGACAGTTATATGATGATTCCCAAGCACCATTATGGAATCCCAGGAGATTTGTTATTCCTAATTTACAAAAAAGTAGGTACTTAAGTACACAACAATCAGTAGCAAGATATCTACATGTTGAATATTATCCTTCCCATTCAGCCATTCTTTGATGCTCTGGATGACCAACTGTTTTAAGTGACTCAATGTATTTAAGTAAAGTGTATTTAAAAGTAAAGGGTTGGTCAGGCGTGATGATACATGCCTATAATCTTAGTATTTGGACACCAAGACAGGAAGGTTGTGGGTTGGAGGCCAGTCTCAGAAACTTAGTGAGACCCTCAACAACTTAGAGAGATGTGTTTCCAAACAGAAATAAAATAGGGCTGAGTGTGTTGGCTGGAGGTAGAATGCCCCTGGGTTCAATCCCCTAGAACCAAAAATAAATAAATAAATGAATGAATAATAGATAGATAAAATAGAATAAAAGTAAAGAATTTTCTTTCTTTAAGTGTTATGTGGATTCTGATCTTTGGTTCAGGAAAGAAAATAAAGAACAAAAAAGAAGAAAGGAAGGTAGGTTGGAAGGAAGGAGTGAAGGGAGAAAAGAGGGAAAATTCCAGAAACTCAAAGCAGCAGACACACTTTTTGACACGAACAATACCTTCCAGAAACTCAAGGCACGCACAGCAAATAACTAAGCAAGAAGGGAATAGGAGGTTGAGTCAAAAAAAAAAAAAAGGAATCCACCATTTCTCTTTTCCACCTCCCGCAGATATTTCCTTACTTATTGTTCTCTTCTGGAGAGAATAACACATGTTGTGCTATAGAAATCTTTGCTACCAGCTGTCCTGGCTATGTCAATGTAGGCAGAAAGCAAATGTGAGGGAAATTACATGGTTACCAGCTGTTATTTGTATTTTAAAAATGTTATAAATTATGGTAGGAAAGAAGAGGCGAGGAATAGGTCAATATTAGTGCAGATGTAGGGTGGTGAGTGCCACCAAGGTTTATGTTTTACCTCGTGACTGAGATATGGTTCTCTTGTCACTTGCAGTGAAATATTACAACACTTAAAATAGCAGCAAGAGTCATAGCAATTCAAAGGCATTCCCATCACCAATGAGGACATATACCATGGTTTCTGATACTTCACGGGACCCAAAATGAAAGCATATTTATAAGCGTGGCAGTAAAGCCTTCAGCAAATGGCACATGTATGCTCCCTGTGACTTTGCCTTCATTATTTATCCAGACGACAGACCTCTGAGTAAAACTACTGCTATAATCTGGATGTTGAATGTTCTCCAAAGGTCCATGTGTTAAAAGTTTGTACTAGGAGTGTACTATTGGAGGGAGAAAGTCTTCAGAAGTGGGGCCTTGTGGCAGGTCCATAGATCCCTGGGGATGTGCCCTTGTAGGGGATAGAATTAGAAAATAGTGAGATATTGGAAAAATAAAGGGAGAAAATATAAAAGCAAGGAAACAGACAAAAGCTATATTTGAACAAATACAATTTAAGTTTTTTTAATAGGAATATATACATATCAGACAAATATATATACACAACCCATAGCATTTGCATTCTTCATCTCCATTAAAATGTACAAATAATAAATTAGCAATGAGAACACTACATATGTTGATAAATATTCACAAATTAGGAATTATTCTGCTATGCCTAAATTGTTTGATTATTTGGGGTTATTTTTAAAAATTATCTCTTCATGTTCATATTTCTGCTTTAATATTGGTTTTTATTTTTTAAAAATTATGATCTCCTTTATTCATTCTCTTGCCATCTTTGTCCCTTGGTCCCTTATGGGAAAAATAGGTAATAATGAAGCCTTCAGAAAGTCAGGGGTGGTATGTTTTCTTTCATACGTGAAAGCTAGAGAGAAGATAATAAACATAGGGGACTTTAAATAACACAAAGAGACCTGTAGAGTAGTTGAAGGAGGCTGATGGAGAGAGAGGGGAAGAAGGAAGGAGGAAAGAAGCAGTTCAAATAATACCATGGTAATGTGTGAAGATATTACTACCAATCTCACTAACTCATGTGGGGAGGGAGTGAGATGGGACGTGGAGGAAGATACAACAAAGAGCTGTGTGCATGTATGTTTTTAACACATTGAGATTTACTTTGATGTATAATTGCAACGCACTAATACAATAATACTGAAAAAGAATGAAGACTTGTGGTGAACAAAAAAATTAAAGGTACGAAGACTTGGATTGTGAAGAATTTAAAAATGAGAATAAATAGCAAGGTGGGTTCCCAGGGGAACCTACTTATTTCTGAGGACACCCATCATTCACCAGGCGGCTATGTGACAGTACTCATTCAGGAGCTGCTTCGTGGCAGAAGTTCTACTCCTATAGGAGTTTTGCTTTAAGTAACTCAATAATTCAAAGATAATGTTCCGAACATTACTCTGTGGTGGTTCCCACATTAGAAATTAATTCCAGTGGCTTAATTTATACTACTTAAGTTCCTATACTATTCACTACAAGCTCCTTCCCTACCATACTAAAAATAACAATGCCATCACTCAGAGAATTGGCCTTGATCTGTCTGGGCAATGTGGACAAGAACCAAACTGTTTAGCTTCAGAGGTGTGGAGATTTAATCTTTTAAATACATAAAATTTGGAAATAAAACTCAAGTAAGTTTTAGGTGTAATATTGAGTGCTTTACCTCAACAAACATCTTTTATCTCTCATACACAAATACTATTAAGCCTTTATTTGTAGAAATGTTTGTTTGAAAGATTTGAAGCCAACAGGACACTACCTTGAGCTTCGTCTGTTATAACAGTTTCTTTTTTTGGACGGATGAGTTTCCAAGGAGGAACAGGAGGTGTTTTTGGTGGTGCTACCAGGGGACAAGATCTACTTCTTGTCACCAGCACAGGATGGCTACAGATGTGAGACAGTCCATATTCTCTAAGTTTCTCAGCAGAATCTGCCTAAGAAATAAAAAGAAGGTTCAAACGGGTTCCTGTGATTACCTTCTGCATATAAAACAATATTTTTGAGCCGAGTGTGGTGGCACAAGCTTGTAATCCCAGCATTTGGGAGGCTGAGACCAGAGGATCCAGGGTCGCGGCCAGCCGCTGCTACCTAGTGAGGCACTCCGCAACTTAGTGAGACCCTGTTGCAAAAAATAAAGGATAAAAAATAGGGCTGGGGGTATAACTAGGAGGTAGAATGCCCCTGAGTTCAATCCCCAGTACCGCAAAATAAATAAATAAACAAATAAATAAATAAATAAATAAAACAATACTTTTGTCCACATAAAAATATTATCACCACTCTAGTGGTAAGGAAGAAAAAATAATCATTGATATTTCTACCTCTAATCATAATTAATATCAGCACTATTACCATTTGTATTTCT
The DNA here is from genome assembly GCA_004027655.1 of Graphiurus murinus. NCBI lineage: Eukaryota > Metazoa > Chordata > Mammalia > Rodentia > Gliridae > Graphiurus > Graphiurus murinus. The sequence goes on along the minus strand of PVLC010014120.1, from coordinate 10,938 downwards.
ATTCAATTTATAATTTTTCCAAGGCCTTATTATTTCCTTATTTGAAAAAGTGAGGGATTAGAACTGGAAGACACTTTTTTAGTTCTGAAAGTTTAAGATCTTATGAGACTGCAAAAATCTTAGTACACTAGATTTTGTCAATTATTTTACACGTTAAAGCTTTAATCCTAGTGTTTATTATGTGAAGATTTTTTTTTGTTGTTGATGTCACTAGCTATGGTAACCTAGTATTTACAAAATTCCACTGTCTTGAGTGTACTCAGGTCAACGAGGTGCCAAATGGTTGCCTTGTCTACAACTGTGCCCTCACTCCTGTCTGTAGGTTCTTCCCTAGGAAAACCCCCACTCCTCATGACAAGAGAGCCATTCATGGAGTTCAGGAGACAGAGGCCATCCTGCCAAGCCACGGAGTTGTTCAGGCAGGTGCTTCCCAAGTTCAAATGTCCGTCTCTCCTGCAGTCACTCTGCTTTGGAATAGTTCAGAATATTTAAGCAGAACTTTGGTTATTGATTGCTGCCTGAAATATGCCATAAAAAGTAAGAAAGTGTGTGAAGGTTGAAATTATATATACACTATAGCCAAATTCTGACTTTCATGGCTTGCTTTAACACTTAAAGTGAAATATTAACAACATTAAAGTCAGCTTTGCTAATGACTGTTTTTCTTCCCTGTGATTTCACACCATTGATTTCTATGTGATAGCAACAATTGAGACTGTAAAATTGAGAAAAATCATCTAAATTAGGACGAGAAACCCACCCATCAACATAATACAGATTTATTGCTTCAGTTGGAGTCTGCCTTGCTCTCAGGACTCTGTTCCTATATAACTCAGTCTCTACTTGTCCCAGGCACAAAATATATGGGAAAACTCATGAAACAGGTCAGCTTCTCCAGAGGCCAGGGTAATCATTCCAAGAAGGAGTTATTCAGTGCACTACTGAGTTCAGAACAGCCAATTTAAAATGCTATAACTATTGAAAATAAAGGGGGAAATCAGTCAATGGTTTTTAAAAGGGCTCTTACTAAAAAGTAGGGGAAACTCATTTTTCTCTTTATCTCTTTTGTAGATTTCAGCAATTTACTAGGAAACATTCCGGAATTTCTGAACTCTGAATTTCTTAGAGTGGCTCTAAACCATTTTTTTCTAGATAATCTAAATTCCAAGCCTTTTTTCTTCAACTTTAAACTTTGTCAATTTCTAGAAATTTCCATGAATTAAGTCAACACTTGAAAGTAATCTTTTCAGTGGAAGCTTATGGGGGAATTTGAGATTATTCAGCAAAAGGATTCCTCAATATAGCATTTTAAAAGGTGTAGTACTATAAAGAATTACAATTAAACAGTATCCAAAATAGAAATCGAACTCAAAGTAGTATTTATAACTTCAATAAACTCAAGATATTTTACTAGTGATAATTTTTGGCTTACATATCTTAATTTTTCCTTACTATTGCAACCAATACTTTAGCCTCAAAATATTTTCTATTCTGAACTGTAAAGTATTAGAAAATAAAATATTTTCAAGCTGAAAATGTAAAATACTAGTCCAAATATCAAACTATGGTATTAGGACCTACTTAAGAGTTTGAATAATCTGCCACAGTATCAACTTGTTTTAAGCAAGAGAAACTTCAAAAAGACAAATTCTCATACTTCATTTTATTTTCAACATACTACATAATGATTATTATTTATATAAAATAATGCTATTAGTAACAGTTATAGTTTGATGTAAAGAAACATGATGAAAGAATCTTACAGTTTCTTGGATAAGAATTAGGGGCAGAGAGAGATTTAGAATAGTACTTGAAACACTGAGTAGGCTCTCAATAAATGTTTGTTGAATAATTCAGGTGTAAGACCTAAATTAGAAGTTTCCTATCACAAAACTCCTTTACTCATTACCTCATTCTATTTCAAACTTTCTAAATGAAGGAGAAAAAGATTGGGAAGGTGGAATAAGGTGTTTCTAAACCACAAATCCTCCATCTAAATAAAACTAAAACTATTTAGAATGCCCAAGAGGAGGAGAATGTTGGATAATGTAGGATGACATCTCGCTCCTTCTCAAGTTTTGTTCTTGCTTTTCTTGTAGACTTCACTTATTTAAATAAATGTAAGTCATTAACTTTATTTTACTTGATCTCATTATCTTTGGGACTATAACATTTTGCAATATGCACCATTTAACAAAATTTCATTAGGAGAGAGATTGCTTCCTAAAGGTTTATTATTAAAACATTATATCTCTATTATATTCTAATATCTACCCAAGAAACTAGATCAGCCTCATAGACAGCTCACCTAAAAAAATTCACAGCAAGGTAGGAGAGCACAAAACTACAGTCAGTGCATTATTATTGCTCCTGGAAATTGGGCTAATTCCAGATCCTCTGGGACCTTAAGCTATTTTCAGTACTCGAAGGAATAATAAAGATTGTGTGTGTGTGTGTGTGTGTGTGTGTGTGTGTTACTGGGGATTAGACCCAGGGCCATTCTACCTCAGATCTATACCCTAGTCCTTTTTATTTTTTGTTTTGAAACAGGGTCTCTCTAGATTGCTGAGAGTCTCACTACATTGCTGATGCTGTTCTAAAACCTGCAATCCTCCTGTTTCAGTCTCCCAAGTACTGGGATTACAGATGTGTACCACAACATTAACTAATAAAGATCTATGTATTTTAACTTCCATCAATAGCTCCAGCTGCCTCTCATTCATCTCCCCTTGGGATCTATTCAACTCCCAGTAGTTCTCTGAATCCAGTGGTGTCTGCCCAGACTTACTAACATAAAATTCCTCTACTTCCAACACACATTTCTTATTTACTTCCATAATTTTTTAAGGTCTCAGCTTAAACAGTTCACTTTACCTTGGGGAAGACTTTCCTGGTTTCCCATTGGAAAAAAATGACATGCTGTGCTTTGTCTCTCCCACTAATTTTTTTTATTGCACTCATTCATTTAAATATTCATTTGTCATCATTCCAACAAATATTATTTATGTACCTATACCTATTATAAGGCAAACACATTGTACATTTTGTGTTACAACTGTTTTCTAGTTGCTTTATTGTTGTTTGCTTAATTGGCTGCCTTCCTCATTAGAGTCTAAGCTTTGTGGGGAGGAATTTTGCCAATCTTGCTCATCTCTGTGTCTTTGGGACACAGAACGTTGCATATAGCAGTAATTAATAAACGTTTGTCAAATTATCCAGCGAACGAATAGATGTGTTTACGATCTGTTTTAGACTTTTAAATTTAAAACTAACTTTGTGCTTACATCTTAGTGTTTCAGTAGGGCCACCATAAATCATGATGATTTTTTTGCAGACTGGTTTTTTTTTTTAATAATATATTCATCTTATATTTTGCAGACATGAGGCCATAGCATTCTATAAAACACGGCTATGGTACTTTAGCAGTCTAAACAGATCCTTTACTCTCTAGAATATCTGAGAGTGCCTAGGTCAGTGGCATATAAAAAGAATAAGAAAAAATCTGCTGGGGTTGAGGCGGTCAGCCCTAATCTTGAGGAGAGGCTTAATCTGAGAGAGGCTTTGGAAACATCTTGGGTTGTTAAGTGTTATTGGTTTTAAGACCTAGTCTCTATTTCTCATTAAAACAATTTCTATTAAATTATGGTAGATGTTCTATTAACTCTGGATTAAAATCAGAAGAACTGCCACTATCCCTATATTCATAATGACACTTTATGTTTTATCATTTTTATGATGGTATTCCTGCTACATGGTATAGTTTTACTGGTAGAAATTGTTCTATCTAAAAAAAGAAAGAGGAGGAAAGATTAGAAGGAGGAGTAAAACAAGGATGAGGAGGAAGAGGAGGTAGAGAAAGAGAAGGGGGAGGAGTTGGAGGAGATAAAATGATAACTTTGTGTTCTCATGCTAACCTAAAAGACAAATGTAACGCATATAGTAAGGTCACCCAATTGGAATATTTGTATTTCAAGCTAATATTCATTAAAGTTTTAAAGCTCTGCTCTTTCTAACTAACCAAATGAATATTTATATGCAATTATATTATGGAATCACCTGATCATATATTTTAATAAGAGCATAAGAAATCCTAGCAATAAAGTACCAGTTGTCGAGAGTCCCAAAACACTGTTAGGACAAACTAAGCCCCAAATGCAATATAGCATTTTTCTAACTCAATTTTATAGAAACTTGATAGGCTATAACATTATGAGGGAAAGAGAAAAAAATTGCCTAAGCACAAAAGATAACTTAAAATATATACTATTATGCAACTGATAAACATTTCATTGACTGAAATGCAAAACCATTGGGAAAATGCTAATAACACATTAAAATGTTAATAGTAATAATAATACATGCTAATAATTAAATGAAAATCTGGTTTCCAAATGGAATGTAAAGTATTATTGCATTCTATAAAAAGGTATACACAAACACAGAGTATATGCATAAAGAAAAATTAAAGGATACGTGACAAAATTCCAACAGTGCCTATGCAACAGTGCCTATATATTTATAGTATATTTTAGTTGTCTGCCCTTTGATTATATTTTCTAAATTTCTTGTAATTTGTTAAATTTATTTTTTAAAAAGCAAGTAGTATTTATTTTGTATTATTTTATGATACATGAAAAATCAGGAAGTGGTTCTCCAGTCTAAGTGTGAATTCACCTGAGTCATCTTATGTTAAGAAAATGTATGCAGTCTATTTATGAAAAGTGCATTAATTATTATACAGGAATGATTTGTATGATTTTTACTGACTACATAAATTATACATGCTTCCTTGTATATATAGTAATAAAATGTTTAAAAATAAAATATGATATATACATATGCATATTATAATTGGATAGTACTGCAAACACCTAAGATAATTTTGGATGTGCCAGATCCCCTTAGATGAAGTAATTTCTCTCTCTCTCTCTCTCTCTCTCTCTCTCTCTCTCTCTCTCTCACACACACACACACACTCACACACACACACACTCACACACACACACACACCTTAAATAATATTGTTTTTCTTGATCTTGAATGCTTACCATCTTCTCTAATGCAAAGATCTTGTTTTCAAATAAATAGAGAGGTGTAAAGGTAGCATATACAACCATATGAGGTGACTGTAATCCTGTAGAGCCTGTAAAACAAACATATATTGTATCATTTTAGTAAAAATGAGTATCATTCTAGATATTCTCACTGTGTCCATGTCCTTTCCTTACATGCCCTCTCCCTGTGCCTGTGCACAAGGAGGGAGGGAGAAAGAAAGGGAGAAGGAGAGAGAGAGGGAAGGGGGGAAAGAGAGAGAGAGGGAGGGAGAGAGAGAGAGAGAGAGAGAGAAAGAGAGACACCAGTCCTATGCAGTCAGGACACCATCCTTATGACCTTGTTTAACCTTAACTTCCTCCCTAACAGAATTATCTCCAAATATAGTCAAATTACGGGTTAGAGATTCAACATATGAAATTGGGGGAGACACAATTCCTTGTATAACATTCTGCTCTCTGTTCTGTCCTAAGTATATGCCCTTCTCACATGTACATTGCATTCACTCTATCATAACAGCACCAAAAGTTATAACTCTATTAACATTAATATTAGTTTCAAGTCCAAAGTTTCATATAAATATCATCTAATTCACATATGGCTAAGACTTAAGGTATGATTTATTTCTCGACTAATATAAAACTGTGACACTAGACAAATTATGTGCTTCCAAAATACAATGTTGGGACAGGCATAGGATAGACATTGCCATTCCAAAAGGGAGGAAGGAGGTACGGGGAAGGAGTGATGGGTCTCAAGTAAGTCCCCAACCTCACAAGGCAAATCCCATTAACTCTTATGGCTTGAGAACAATTCTCTTTGTCTGCATTCTCTGTCTTTTGGCCCAACTGTGGAGGTGGCCCTACCTCCTTAGCTCTGCGTGGAGGCCTTGCTGGTAACTTGGTAACTTTCTGCTAGGGATCCATCCACAAGGCTTTGTGGTGGAGTTGCCTACCTGCCCTTTTCAGAGGTAGCCATACTTGTTGAAATTCAGGTGGTGGACCCACATTCTGAAGTTGAGATGGAAACAGTCTTGCATCCCTGGCCCTCTGGTGAGAACACCATCTCTGATAGCTTTTGATTCACTTTTGGAGTCCTTCTTCCCTTTTCTCAAAGGTGTGTGTTCACATTCAAAGCCAGACAGTTCATTGTTCTGTCCCATAGAATTCAAAAAGTCTAACAGCCTTCCTTTATTTCATCCTATTTTTTTTTCTGTCCCCTTGTTTCAAACTTGTAGTGTCTCTGCAGGTCTAATCTTACTTCTCTTCCTGGCTTTCTCTAAGATGACTGGTTAAGCCCACGTGTTCTTTCTACAAGCTTTCTCATTTTTTTGCAATAAATTATACATAAATTTCCAAATATTCAAGTTCTTGCTTCTTCTTTTTGTTCCACAATTTCTTTCTCTTCTCTTATCTTTTACTGTATATAGTCAGAAGCCAAGCCTCATCTTCAATACTTTGCTTAGAAATCACCTCAGGTAAATACCCCATATCATTACTTACAAGTTCTAATTTATATTAAACATTAGAGCACACATCAGCCAAGTTCTTTGCCACTTTATAACAAAGACCATCTTTCCTCCAGTTTCTAATAACATGTTCCTTGTTCCCACATGATACCTCACCAGAAGCTCCTTTAACAGCTATCTCCCTACCAAAAGTCCCTTCCAGGTAATCTGAGCTCTTTCTAGAAGTTACCTCAAAACTCTCTCAGCCTCTACCCGTCACATGGTTCCAAAGCCAACTCCATATTTTCAGTTATTGGTTTACTAGCACCCTACTTCATTACACCAAAATCCAAAATCTGTACTAGATCTAGCCAGAGAAATAGATCAATACAAAACATATAAAAAGAGGTTTATTATAAGAGATTGGCTCATATGATTATGGAGATCAAAAAGCTCCAAGAGCAGTTCCTGCTTGAAGCAAATGGGCTGAAGTCCCAGAAAGAACCAGGGTTTCAGTTTGAAGAAAATTGAGCAGAAGAGATTTTCTCTTATGTTGGGAAGAGTCAGCCTTTTTCTACTGAAGTATTTAACTGATTGGATAAGGTCAACTCACTAGATCAGCAATCTACTCTACACAGCCTACTCATTTGAATATTACTCTCTTCCAGTAACAACCTTACAGGATATGTGACTAAACATCTGGGCACTCCATGTCTCACTGAAGTTGACATATAAAATTTGCTATCACATTAACTCTCTTCTAAATTTTGATTTAAAAATCTTATGTATAAAAGTATTTGGGGCCACATTATAGGTCATATTTTTATATTACACACTGGAAAATTTTTGATGGCTTTACTAAAACTTCTTTTCTTTTCTTTTCTTTCTTCCTTCTTTTGTACAGGGAAAGAAACCCCAGGGACATTCTACCTCTGAGCCCTCCCCCTAGTCCTATTTTATTTTTATTTCAAAACAAGGTCTTTCTAGTTACTGAGGGTCTCATTAAATTTTGAGGCTGGTCTCTAATCTGCCCTCCTCCTGTCTCAGTTTCCCAACTATTAGGATTAGAGGTATACACCAGCACATCTGGCTTACTAAAACTTCTTAAAGCTAAATATTTAATGTTTAGAAATTATAAACTTTGCCATAGACCTTAAATGCCATTCAAGTTTCTAGACTTTTTATCACATCAAAAATAAAGTTTGACTATGATGTAAATATTTTGAGAGAAATTCTTTAATTTTTTTTATAGTATTGCATAAAGAAATCCATGGGAACTTTGGAATTCCAAGTGAAGTCATAGAAAAAAACTAACTTTAGAAATAAAGGGTAAAGAGCATGTACTTGACATATAGCTATTACATAATAGAAGGATTTTGCTTTAAATTTTAGGAAAATCATATCTATTATATGGTATTATTTTAATGTTAAAATATTTAAAGTATCAGCTTTTAATGTTAAAATATTTGAAGTGTCAGCTTTTATTTAGGGATAAACTTTTAAATATTTAGTAAGTGGTATACCATGGGCACAGACCAATCAGAATACAAGCTGGTTATAAAAACCAGTATCACAATATTTTTGCTGCCAACTTATCATTGACCCGTAAAGTCTGGGTAGCAATGAAATATAAAATAGAGATTTTTTAAGATAAAGCTTCTATATCTAATAAATGGGTTTCAGGGATCCAGAAATTTCCTGAACTACCATGAAAAATATTGTGAACATGTGTGCATACTAATTTCTGCTTTGTGCTGCTACAACACAATACCTGAGACTGGGTAATTTATAAAGAATGAAAATCTACTTCCTCATAGTTGTAGAGGCTGGGAAGCCTAAGATTGAAAGATTGGCATCTGGTAACAGCCTTTTTGCTGTATCATCCTATGGGGAAGGCATAAGAGCAAAGAGTAGGTGAGGGGGCCAACTTGCTCTTTTTATAATGAACCCTCTCCTGTGGTAACTAATCCACTTCTCCAATAACTGCATTAATCCATTTGCCCTACCCTCAGGCCCTAAATCACTTCCCATTAGGCCTCACTTCCCATCACTGTTGCACTGGGATCAAGTTCCCAGGACATGAACTTTGGGTGACACCTTTGAACAATGGCACTAAGTAGTTGGGAAAAGAGAACAGGTTCATAGTTTTCATGAGTCTCAAGAATTTGTTAATCAAAAGCTATAAGTACTATTTGTAATGAATCAGACAGTTTATATATTTGGTATGGTACCTGTCTTGGTTAACATTATCATTGCTCTAATGGAAAATGACTAACCACACAATTTAGATTTATTGCTCTCCGTTTTTGGAGATTTGGAGGTTCAGTCCATGTCAGGCAGGGTATATGGAGCTCAGAGTACGGCAGTGGGAAGAGGGAGAGAAGGAGATCATAGGCTCTGCTCTCACATCATGGGACCAGAAGCAGAGAAATAACAGAGGGAGGAGGAATCATTTAATCCCAAGGCCACACCCCAGCTTCCTTAGCAACCAAGTCCCACTTCCAACATTGATACTTTGTTCTCATGAAGTATAGAGGGACATTCTGAATCCAAACCATTAACTCAACCCTTGGACCCCTAGACCTCATGGCCATCTCACAATGCAAAATACATTTAGTCCATCTCCAAGAGTTCACAAAATTTTAACAGTTTCAACATCACTCAAAAGTCCCACAGTCCAAAGTCTCCTCTGAGACTCACGATAAACTCTTGGCTGTGAGCCTCTGTAAAATCAAAAAGCAGATTACAGACATCCAGCGTACAGTGGCACACAGTAAACATTTGCCTTCCAAATGGGATGGATAGGACCATAGAAGAAGGATTGGGACCAAAACAGTCTCATCATCCAGCAGGACAAGCACTTGATCCTGTAGCTCCACTTTTGGCAACCGAGGCAACCACTGTGAGATGTGATCCTCAGGCCTTTGGAGCCCTACCTCTATGGCCTGGTTGATTGCAATGGGCGGTATACTGACTCTTCTAGCATGTCTCCTTGGCTCATAACTTGTAGCCTTTCCCTGCCAACATTCCACATGTCTGGCATCTCTAAATCTCGGGATTTTCCTTACAACCTTGGCTTCACCCTCACAGCTTCAAAAATTGCCCCATTTGTGCCTGCTTGCAGAGATTCTGAGTCTGCCACATGTTGCCTTGATTCCTAGGCCTTCCTTTTAAATCTGTGAGCCTCCGTGACCCTTTTTTTCCAGCAAAGCCAGCAGAAATTTTAGTCATGCCCTCTTTAATCATTGCTGCTGGGCTCTTTTCAATCATGGCTGTGGGGCCCACCTCCATCTGGGCCACTGCCGGCCCTGCCTCCATCATGGCCATCATTTCTTCCTTCCTATCATCCATCTTACTTTCTTCCACAACATCAGCTCTCTGGGTCTCAGTTTTACACATGCCTATCTGGACAAACTGAAAATCTATAAAGTACTTTACTTTCTGCTACCAAAATTCAGTGTATAATTCACTGAACGCAGACATTAATATCCACAATGAAGTTTGGATATTTTGTTTTTTGAGATTTTTCTCTGCCAACTTAATTAGCCTATCATCTTTAAATTTGGCTTTGCACAACATTTCAGAACATGGGCAAAATGACAATAAGTTCTTTACCAGAATGTTAACATGTGTGGCTTCTATTCTATTTTCCTACCAAATGCTCTTTGGCCTCCAAAAATCTCCTTAGCACAGTCTCTACCATCCACCTTTCTATCAGTGTTCTGGCCCTTCCAACTTCCTCTCACAAGCCAATTCCAAAGACTTAGAAAACACATGGTCAGACTTAGATATAGCAGTGACCCCCTCCTCTAATACCTGTCTAATTTCTGTCTTTTTCAATATTGTCACTGCTATAATCCCAAAATGATTGACAATAGAACTTAAAGGAAGAAAGGTTTATTTGCTCTTGGTTTGGAGATTTAGAGGTTCAGTCCATGTCAAGTTGGGTCTATGAAGTTCAGGGCTGGCAGTGGGAAGTGGAGAGAGGGAGAGAGCTAAGCTCTGCTCTCACATCATGGAAGCTGGAAGCAGAAGAAGAGCAGGAAAGGAAGAGTCATATAATTAATCCCAAAGGCCACAACTCCAGAGACCCCTCCTTAGCAACCAAGGCCCACTCTCAACATCCCCACTTCCAACATGACTATCTTATTAATGTGAGGGCAAGGAGGACATTCTAAATCCACACCATTATATAATTCCTCCTTAAATATGCTGCCCAACTCCATAATATTACTTTCGGATGCTATTAGATTAAAAAAATGTGTTTTCAGAAAATCTTAAAGACAAGCCGGGTGTGGCGGTGCAGGCTTGTAATCCTAGTACTTGGAAGGCTGAGACCTAAGGATTTGGGTTCATGGCCAGCCTCAACTACTTAGTGAGGCCCTCTGCAACTTAGTGAGACCCTGTTTCAAAATAGAGAATAAAAAATAGGGCTGGGG
>PVLC010014119.1:23411-40044 GCA_004027655.1 Graphiurus murinus | reverse complement strand
TTTTTTTGCGGTACTGGGGATTGAACTCAGGGGCATTCTACCTCCAAGCTACACCCCCAGCCCCTTTTTATTCTTTATTTTGAAACAGAGTCTCACTGAGTTGCGGAGTGCCTCACTAGGTAGCTGAGGCTGGCCGCGAACCCGGATCCTCCGGTCTCAGCCTCCCGAATGCTGGGATTACAAGCGTGCGCCACCATGCCCGGCTTGCTCACAGTTTTCATCCTCTTTCCTCCAAGATTTCTATGATCACTCCAACTAGATCTGGAGTATATAGTTTTTGTGTACGTTACATTTTTATGTATACTATATGTTTGCATACTTGCCCTAGAGTGATATATAGGAGAAGGTGAAAAGTGAGTAGTATTGACAGAATGAGAGGTTTCTGACATTTTTTTTCCCCCTCAAAACCAAAAAGACTTGGAAAAACAAGAAAGGAAGTTCCTCAGCGGGGCGTGGTGGCGCACGCTTGTAATCCCAGCATACATACATTATATGAAAACAATATGCCATTTTAAGGAAAACAATCCCTCAGATACCAAGGATGACTGTATATGACAGTCAAAACAGATATTGTGTTTTAATATAAACATTAATAGTTATCATACAGTACAGATAAAGTAGTCATTAAGAACTTTCTTCAAGCCAGGCAACCATAAATTAGGAGCAGATTATTAGAGATATCTTAATGTTGTTGTTAGAATTTATGACATTTTTAAACACTCTGAATTTGATTGCTAGTTCTGCCACTTCCAAGCAGTGAAGTTGGGCAAGTTATTTAAAGTAGGTGATTCTTAATTTCTTCACTTGTTAAATCAATACTAAATTCAGCAGATTACTATGAGGAATAATATAAAATCAAGTGCATATATAGTACAGTGATTAGAATACAGTAAAAACTTAAACTGTAGTCTTCATCACTAAAGTGTTATAAATATGTTTCCCTTTTTTCCTTTCTACATTTCAGCTCTAGTTTTCAGTAACTCAAATTTCCATTATGTAGGATGGACAATTAAACACATCCATTTTTTAGAATTGAAACCTTTAAAAAAAATCAGTTTAATGATAAAGTTGTAAAGGACCTTACAGGCTGTGTGTTCTTCTTTAGAAAAGACAAGGGCCAGAGAGGTTAAACTATTCAGGGCCTTCACAATAGCATGGGAGTCAGAAACAAATCTCAGCAAAAACCAAACTTATACAGGTATAACTCAGTTCTACCAACTAACTTCTATTTATCATTGAGAACTTGGTATTTTCAAAAAAGATAATGCTGCTTGTTAAAAACATTTTTTAAAAGTTTTTCTGTTACCTCAAAAATAAGTGGAGAATAAAATACTTATTTAATTTCTTAAAAGCTGAATCTGTGGTTCATTCATGTACTGTGTGAAAAATAGAAAATCTAATTTCCTTGGTTAAAAACTGCTGGCTAGAAAGAGGCTAACTTGGCTGCAAAGTATGGATTGGTATACAATTCAGATGAAGAATAATTATGTCATAAACCATACCTATCAGTCCTCAAATTGAAAATGCAAGTTTCTCTTCAAATGAATAATTGACATTATAAATATATATTTTCTTCTTCAACCAGTCTTTGTATAACACAAACAGATCTATTCTAGAATTTCCATTTTCTTTAGATAAGTTAGATAAAAACCAAACAGTCTAACTATAACTGTTCCAAATAGCAATTCTACTCTACCCAGATAAAGTAAAAACTCAAACAATCAATTTAGGGAAAAGTTTTAAGTAAATAAAAAGCATTACTTTTAAATTTTGCCAGTCCAAATGTTTTCATAGCACTTCCCTAGAGAAACCTAACAATACAACAGACCAATGAAGAAGAAAATGCATTTTAGAACATCTAAAATAAGGCTTTAATTGCTTATCAACAAATGAGAAGATTTCCATATACTTTTAAAAAATAAGTTAAACTAGGGTTATTAAATAAGAACTGCCATTTTCAATTTTTGCTTATTTTGCCTATAACTCTGGTCCATAAACTGGTAAATTAACAACTGAAGTTAAATTTTCAGTTAGTATAACAGTTGAAAGAAACCCATAAATGCTCCTCCTCCTTTTTCATGTTTTATAGTCATATAAAATTAAATCATCTACCAAGTTTCTTTCTTTTTTGTGTGTGTGTGTGTGTGTGTGTGTGTGTGTGTAACTGGGGATGAAACCCACGGGCCTTTTACCTCTGGGCTACATCCCCAGACCTCCTTTATTTTTTATTTTGAAACAGGGTGTTGCTAAGCTGTTGTGAGCCTCACTAAATTGCTGAGGCTGGCCAAAAACCTGCGATCCTCCAGTCTCAGCCTCCCAAGTATTGGTATTACAAGTCTGTGCAACCATGCCCAGCATACTAAACTCCTTAGAAGAAACTGATTTTACAAAATCTCTAACCAGTCAAAATGCATCTCTCTCTAACAAAAAGTAGTAGGACAAGTGGCCATCCACATGGAAGAAGTTGACCTTTAACTTCATCTCATACCATACACAAGAATTAACCCAAAATAAATCTTAAACCTAAAACAATAAAACATTTATAGGAAAACACATTAAACCACAAATCTTTGAGACCTTGGACTAGGCAAAGATTTCTTCTTAACTATGACACTAAGAGCATGATCATAAAAGGAAAAGTACTGATAAGTTGGACCTCATTGTTATATTTCGAAAGACACTATTAAGAAAGTGAGAAGACTTTTAGACAAACAGACGGAGAAAATATTTACAGAATATATCCAATAAGGGCGTGTATCCAGAATTTACAAAAATTCTTTTAATTCAACTTATACGATGGCAAACAACTTTAGTCCGTTTTCTATTGCTATAATAGAATACGTAAGACTAAATTTGTTTATTTATTTATTTTTGCCTTACTGGGGATTGAACCCAGAGGCATTCTACCTCGAAGCTACACCCCCAGCCCTATTTTTTAGTCTTTATTTTGAAATAGGGTCTCACTAAGTTGCAGAGAGCCTCACTAAGTAGCTGAGGATGGTAGTGAACCTGTGATCCTCCTGTCTCAGCCTCCCAAGTACTAGGATTACAGGCATGTGCCACCACTCCTGGCTGATTAAATTTAAAAAGAAGTCTGGATCATGGGTCTTGGGAAGTCCAAAAGCATGGTGCTAGCAATCTGTTCAGCTTCTAGTAAGGGCTTTATGCTGCTTCATCTTATGGCAAAAAAAAAAAAAACAACAACAACAAAAGGACAAACTAGCCCATGGGAAAGAGACAAAACTGGAAGGCAGGCTCCCTTTATGTATCCAATCTAACCCACACCCTAGAGGAAGGCATTAATCCCTTTTAATCACATAATTATCTCCTAAGGACCCCACCACCCCTCAGTTCAGTTACACTGGGAATCAAATTTCAGCTTGAGTTTCATAGGAAATAAACCTTCTTCAAACCATAACACAACCCTATTAAAAAAAAAAAATGGGCAAAGATATGCCAGACACTAACAAATTACTAATGCGTGCATGAAAAAACATTCAACAGTGACTATTGGGGAATGTGAAAGTAAAGTCTCAATGAGATACTATCTCATATTACTAGAATAGCTACAACATATCAGGCACAATAATAAATGTTGATAAAAATATGGAGAAAATAAAACTCCAATACACTATTGGTAGGACTATAAAATGGTACAACCATTTTGGGAAATAGTTTGGCAATTTCTCAAAAAGTTATATATGAAACTATGATACGACTTAGCAATTCTACACCCAGGTATCTATCCAAGATTTAAGAAAACATATGTCCACGCAAAGACTTGCATGTGAGTATTCATGATGAAATTATTGTAATAGCCCAAAATTTAAAACAATGTCTATCACCTGGTGAATGTATAGAAAAAACTACAGTATATCTATATAATGGAATACCACTCAATAACAAAAAGGAATGAACTAATGACACATGCTATGTCACATAAGAACCTCAAAAGCATTCTTAAAGAAGCCAGAAATGGAGCCGGGCGTGGTGGCGCACGCTTATAATCCCAGCATTCGGGACACTGAGACCGGAGGATCCGGGTTCGCGCCCAGCCTCAGCTACCTAGTGAGGCACTCTGCAACTTAGTGAGACTCGGTTTCAAAATAAAGAATAAAAAATAGGGCTGGGGGTTTACCTCGGGGACAGAATGCCCCTGAGTTCAATCCCCAGTACCGCAAAAAAAAAAAAAAAAGAAGTCAGAAATGAAAGAATCCATATTGAATGACCCCAATTATAAGAAGTCCCCAGAAAAAGCAAATATATACACACAGAAAATAGATTAACCGTTCCTGAGGCTTAAATGGGATTAACTGTAAATGTGGTGTTCTAAAAATGTTCCAAAACTGATCTATAATGACAGCTGCAGCATTTAGTAAAGTTACTAAAAACTGAATTACAAGCTGGGTGTGGTGGCGCATGCTTGTAATCCCAGTACTTGGGAAGCTGAGAGAGGAGGATCGCAGGTTCACAGCCAGCTTCAGCTACTTAGTGAGGCCCTCTGCAACTTAGTGAGACCCTGTTTCAAAATAAAAAAAATTGGGATGGAGGCATAGCTTGGAGGTAGAATGCCCCTGAGTTCCATCCTCAGTACCACAAAAAAAAAAAAAAATTGAATTATATATTTGGGATGAGTGAATTTTATGATATAAAATGCGCCTCAAATAATACTGGTTTTAAAAATGCATGTCCTTTTGCTTCACCTGCCTCTTGAATCAAATGAGTAACTTAGATTGTAACATTTTTTATAACTTATATTTTAAAATTACTTGCACTGATTCTAGTATTGAATAAGAAACCACAGTATTTCTTTAGAGAAGATCTAACAGGAAAACTCCTCCAACTGGTTACATACTGGACAGAGGTTCTCCAGGAAAATGATTTCTCATAAATTTAAGTTCCTTCCTTTAGTTTATATTTTAAGAAGCCAATGCCTGGAAGCAGCTCAAAGATGTCCTTTATAATAGCTGACTGATCTGATGGGCATTCTGCTCTGAGTTCAGTTTATAGTATAAGAATTTAACACTATTTGAAAGGGCTTTGGGTTAAATTATATAGTTTTGAGAATGTACATGCCCAAATGAAAAGACAAACGTGCCTGAGTATCTGTATAATGTAACCCAATAGTCATCAGCAATGGCATTAAATGAGTACTGTTGCAGGCATTAATCCAATCCCTGGGTCTTCCCACATTGATTCCAAACATACTCTACTTATCCATTCTGGATCTTTCAAAAACAATTCAAGACTTCACAGCATTCACAGAACTTCAAAGAATTTTACACAAACTGTTTAGTTCTTTATACAAATACCACTTTGTGAAGCCTTGTCTGACCACCTTATTGAAAATCATCAAGGTCAGAACCCCCACACACACCCTCCCTTTCCTAGTTCACTTTCCTCAATAATACAAAACATAAATTTTAATATACATTCTGTATACATTTAATATACATTTAATATACATTCTGTATACATTCTCTAGAAAGTTTCATGTATGATCTGCTTTTATTCCTTGTTGTATTCCCACTGCCTAGAACTTTGCCTATGATGTTGTAAGTGTTCAATAAGTGTGTTTTAATCAAATGAATGAGTCTTAGGTATGTGGAAGAAAATAGGACCTGATCCTTGCTACAGGAATGAAAAACGAGTCTCTCCCATCTATTCAACAGTCTTCAGGTAAGGTTCAAATATGGATTTTACAAGGAAATAGAGACCTCAAAATAAAGTCTCTAGACTGCCTACCCAGTATATATTGAAAGGGGGTGGGGGAAGAGCCAATGCTTCAATAATTCTGGATTTGCAACAATGTATTTTTCATAACTTAGCTCTAGTTGTGGAGAGAAGAGAGGTTAATTAAATCCCATGTGACTCTTATTAACAAATAAGAAAACATAAGAAAGTTTAATACTTAACTAGTAAGAAGCACTGTATACATTTTCAAAAGCAGTGTTTTCCTACACACAAAATAGGATCCCAGCTCCAAGATAAGAGCCCTCAGCAGAACATGCCTTAACCGTTCCTACTTCCTTGGCCCCTAATTCTCCAACACCAAGGAACATTTTTCTCTGTCTCATCCCAGATGCCTTTCTAGAACCATTTGACACACGCCAACTTCCAAACATCCCGGTTCCAAATAGTCGCGACCCAATCCCGCAGCAGTCCAGCATTTCACATAACCAGCAGGACCTCTGCGTCCCTGGGACAACTCCAAAACAGTCAGCTCCGCTGACCCAGGGTCCCAGAACGTCAAAGAATCTGGAGACCGCAAGGGACCTCCTAGCAAGGCCAGACTCGGAGGACATCTTAGACTTCATTCCTGATCTGCCAATTTCCCTGTGACCTTGAGTGTGTGACTACACCCCTAGGGATCCTGTGTACTCTCACCTTTGAGGACTGGGTCTTGCCCAAGCTGCTCTACGGATGAGATGAGATTGCGTGTAACGCTGCCACCCCCTGCACCTGACACGGACCGGCAACTCCCCCATCGGTAGCCTGCACTGCTTCCCAATCCTTCCCTCCAGCCTCAGAGCTAGAGGGCACCGGACACACCTAACCCGACCTAGTTTTGCACAGGAGGACGCAGAGGTCGGGTGAAGGGACAAGCAGTCGGCGCTGCACCGGCCCCTGCCCGCTTCCAGTGCGCGGCGGGCAGCTCGCCCACCTGCCGCCCGCCCTCCTCCTCCCGGCCTCCTCCCGGCCCCCAGGCGCACACTCACTCTTCACTTTGCCGAAGGTGCCGACGCCCAGCGTGTCCCCCAACACGTAGTGCCCGATCTTCACCCGCCCGTCGTGCTTCTGCTTCTCAGCCATCTTCGGCGCGCGCCGCGCTCGCCGCCGGCCCTCCGCGCGGACGCGGGCGCCGCCTACCCACAGTGCAGCGGGCCGGGGGGCGGGACGCGACCCGAGGGGGCGGGGCGGGCGGGGCGCCGAGGGCCGGGGGCGACGCTGGGGGCGACGCCGGGGGCGGGGCGGGCGGAGGGCCGGGGGCGGGGCGGAGTGGGCGGCGCCCACTCGTGGGGCGCGTCCTCGGCGGAGCCCGGCGTCCGCGCGCGGAGAGGAGGGAGGGCGTGGCCCCGCCAGGTGCGTAGCTGCGGCGGATGAAGGAGGCTGGATCTCCGCCGGGCGGAGAAAGGGGAAGTGCCGCGGAGGTCGGGCCCACCTGGGAATATGGAGAATAGAAATGGGCCTGGATGTGGGGAACTAGGGGACGAATAAAACTAAAATGTAATCGGGCGAGGTGGCGCAGGTCTGTCATCCCAGTACTTGTGAGGCTGAGATAGGAGGATTGCAGGTTCGAGGACAGCTTCAGCAACAGAGCGAGGACCCTGTTATGTTCAAAGCAGAACAAAAAAATATTGTTTTTAAAGTCTGGGGACATAGATCGGAAGTGGAAGGCCCCTGGGCTCAATCCCTAGTACCACAAAAATAAATAAGCAATTAAGTAATACCCAGTACCACTAAAAAAAGAAGCAAATAAGTAAATAAAATAAAACTAAATGTGGCACAGGGAAAGGGGAGGATGGTGACGTGGGGAGAGCCGTGTCCTGAGACAGCCGCATAAGTCCCTCTGGGCATGGCCCAGTGTTTTTGATACTTGTCATTGCAGGGAGAACTCTGGACTCTCTACACTTCGGTTGTCCTTTGCTTCTTGATGAATTCTCAATTATGTGTACTGTAGATGGAAGAGACCCTCTTCTCCAGAGCTCTCAATTTCCTTTCTTCCATCCTTCCTTCCTTTTTTCCTATTTCTTTTTTTTTTTTTTTCTTTGTGGTGGTGGTACTGGGGGGACTGAGCCTAGAGATTCTACCTCCAAGCTACACCCCCAGCCCTATTTTATTTTGAAACAGGGTCTTCTAGGGTACTGAGAGTCTCACAGCTTGCTGAGGCTATCCTCCTCCTGTCCCAGCCTCCCAAGTACTGGGATTACAGGCATGTGCTACCGTGCCCAGCTAAAGCTCTCAATTTTAACTAACTTAAAGTTGTCTGATAAATCACAATTGCAGCACCCGAGTGTATTTTGGCACCTGTTTATGTCAATATATAGTATAGAAATAGTGTGATGGAGTGGCACAAGAGGGAAATAGTGAAAGAAAGAGAAAGAGAAGTTGAATGTAGTGCAAATAAAAGCAAAGTAAACAAGGAAATAGGAATCGTGAAGCGCAAGTGCAATATAAAGACAGAAGTTGAAGAAAGAATAAATGTAATAAAAATAGAGATGAAAACTAAGCAGAAATTACAAACATAATGCCTAGGCAGAGTATTAAAGTCAGACAAAGAATTTGGTCATGAAATAATCTCTTTCTTCCTGCCTCCCTCCTTTCCCTCCTTCCTTCCTTTAATGTCTCTCATTCTTTAGTGTTGTATCTTTCAGTGCTAAAAAATTATTTGCTTAGGACTACAAAAAAAAAAAAAGGAGAGAGAGAGATGTATAAGTTAATGCCCTATCCATTTCCAATGCACATATATTTCAAAACTATATGTTGTACTTGATAAATATATACAATTTTTGTTAGTGAAGAAGTAAAAGTAAATGCTTTTTTAATAATAAAAAAAGATTCTGTGCTGTTTGGGGGTTAATTTTTTGCTGTTTGGTGTATTAATTATTAAGGATTAGTCAAACATTTATAACACTATGCTGCCAATAGAGTTTCAAGGTCACATTCCTCAACCATGAAGTCTCTCATCACACTGTTTATATGCAAAAAGAGAAATGTATTTATCAGAAAGAATGGGATATTTAAAAAAAGAAACTATTTTCTGAGTATTAAGATAAACAAATGACAAGCATACATTCATTCTTGTGTATACCCCAGGACACTCCAATGAGACATGATCACAGCTTATTAATTATAGATACCACAGCTGTTAAACAGAGGCTATTTTTGTTCATTCTTAGGATCATCTTTCTTGCTGACAAAGTATCATTTAAGAATCACTCTACCTAGTCGGCAGTTTTGAGAATATAGCCAGTTATTTTTAGTGCTTAACGGCCATTCCTTCAGCATTTGAGCAAATAAGAAAACAAAATATTACTCTGATTTTGAGATACAAGCAGATGTCTGTCTCTTATTCTAATGTACCAGTAGTTGAAAAGTCTTTGTTTTAAATTAGAATGCTTTCCAAAGGCACATGAAGACAAACTATAAATTGAGATTTTTAAGACATGTTGCATGTCTTAACTATAGGTAATTATAAGTTATTATATACATCATAGCTATGATTTCTACATAGCTACTATGGACTACATTATAGCTTTATTTATTTTTATGTTAAACATGCCTGATACTCTGTTGATTAATAAGTTCATTTTAAACATAATTACCTCATTTAACTGTCATAAAAGAAACTTATTATTATCCCCATTTTATAGATGATAAAACTTAGTTTTTGCCTTTCTGATTGCCCAAGGCTATATAAGAGCCAGACTCATGTACAGTTCTGACTTGTGCTTTTCTTTCTACTTAACCACAGCTGCCTGTATGAAAGAGCATATGCTCTAAGAAAGTTTTAAATGTTTACAATTATAGTCCTATGCTCATATTTTTTAATTTATA
This sequence comes from Graphiurus murinus, assembly GCA_004027655.1. Taxonomy (NCBI): domain Eukaryota; kingdom Metazoa; phylum Chordata; class Mammalia; order Rodentia; family Gliridae; genus Graphiurus; species Graphiurus murinus. The sequence goes on along the minus strand of PVLC010014119.1, from coordinate 30,486 downwards.
GGGCAGGTCAATAATATACCCTTTCAATTGATTTCATTGTTGCTTTCTCAACTTTTATTTAGAAGAAATATCAAACGCTACATGGGTGAGAAGGCTGGAAAGGAAAAGTGAGTACTCAGTCTTCTGTTACCCTGAACACTGCATGCGTGAGGCCATATTGACCTCACCCTGCTCAATAGTTAAAAGACCAGATCTCCTTAAGAGTCATGCCTCTTGGGAATATTCCCCATTTGATTTATTGCCAATGATGTTTGGGTGTCCCTACATTGTTTAGCAAAAGCCTCTAAGATTGGAGCTCCAGGCTGCTGTTCAGTTCTGAAACATGGTCCAACTTACTGCTTTACCTCCTACTATGGGACTTATGGTATTGTTTCACTTCAAATATTATAAATTGGGGCCTAAGTAGGAAATTAATGGAATACGACTAAACTAATATGCTTTTCTAGATCCCATTGGTGTTATCACCAACCAATTCCCTTAAGTCTTTGCTCAGAGTTACCTTCTCTTTGGGATCTGCACTGCCCACCCTATTAATTTATTTTTACATTTATTTATTTATTCATTGTGATACTGGGGACTGAAGGGACATTCTATCTCTGAGCTACACACCAAGACATTTTTATTTTTTAATTTTGAAAACAGGCCTCACTAGGTTACTAAGGCTTGTCTCAAACCTGAGATCCTCCTATCTCAGCTTCCCAACTACTGAGATTACAAGTGCACACCACCAAGCCTGGCTCTGACTACCCTATTTAAAATTGCTGTCTCAATGCAGGTGTGGCCTATAATCCCAGTACTTCGGAGGCTGAAACAGGAGAATCACAGGTTCCTGGCCCAGTCTCAGCAACTTAGTGATGTTCTCCACAACTTAGTGAGACCCTGTTTCAAAATAAAAAATAAAACAGGGCTGAGAGTGTGGCTCAAAAGTAGACCTCCTTTGGGTTCAATCCCTAGCACAAAAAAAAAAAAATTGCAGTTCTCACCCATGGTCCCTGCCCTGACCCTCTTCAATTATTTTCTATAACACTAATCTTCTAACATACTATTTAATTTACTTGTTTACTATTTTGTTTTGTCATGTTGTCAGTTCCAACTGGAAGGTGGGCTTCACCAAAGACAGAGTTGGGTTTTTTTTCCTCCATTTTGTTCACTGATGTATCCTTAGCTCCCAGAACTGTGTGTAGCAAATTATAGGCATTCAAGTGGATTCAGGTTGTGTAGCACTAAAGATATACAATGTGGGGGGAGTCTCTATAAATAAAAAAATACAAAATTGGGTATAAAAGTGAATGTTTATTTGAAATAAAAATCAAAACTAACTGTAGATTTTAAAACACTGACAAATATCCCCCAATCCATAAAGATAGCAGTATCTTTATAAGTTAACTACCCTATGTACCTTTATAATACTTGCTTTCTATATATTTTGGTTGTATCTTCACTGTCTCTTTGTATTTTGTAATATTTTAATAAAGAGAATGGAAAGATCATTTTTCCTTCATTTAACATGTTGATTACTTTTTTGATTACATGTTTTTGTGCAGGTATCTTATTGCACATGCTTCATAATGCTAATGTAGCATTTATTGATTCTGTTATATATTTAGATTCATATATGTACTTATCTGTATGTTTTATATTTATATATAAAAATGACATGTAGATATCCCATCTGCTTTTCCTAGTGCCTAATGGAACCTGGTATACCATTCTAAACATATTTGCTTAATTGCAATTTTAAAGGGGTTACTAGTCCAGAGACTCAAGGAACAAAAGTACAAAGAAGCTGGGTGTGGTGGCACATGCCTATAATCGAGATACTTGGGAGGCTGAAACAGGAGGATCTCAGGTTCGAGGACAGTCTCAGCAAGTAGTAAGACTCTCATCAACCTAGCAAGACCCTATTTCAAAATAAAATAAAATAGAACTAGGGGTGTAGCACAGAGGTAGAATCCCCCTTGATTCAATCCCCAACACTACAAAAAAAAAAAAAAGGAAGAGTGCAGTATAAACTATAAACTGTATAGTTTCATGATAAGGTGTTTCTATTATTGTTCTACAATCTAATATATATATATATATAAAAAGTTAGACACTAAATGATATTAATCATTGATGCTTGATGGGGTCTTCTTTGGTATAAGATTTTAAAAATTACTTTTAAAAAATTTTATGAAGCCGGGCGTGGTAGCGCACGCTTGTAATCCCAGCATTCGGGAGGCTGAGACCGGAGGATCCGGGTTCGCGGCCAGCCTCAGCTACCAAGTGAGGCACTCTGCAACTTAGTGAGACTCGGTTTCAAAATAAAGAATAAAAAATAGGGCTGGGGGTATAGCTTGGAGGTAAGTGCCCCTGAGTTCAATCCCCAGTACCGCAAAAAAAAAAAAAATTTATGAAAATTTTCAAACATGCACAAAAGTAGAGTAGTATAAGTGACCCTAGCCTCCATAATTGCCAACATTTACCAACCTCTTTGTACTTCTTAATTTTTTCATTTCCTTTAATATTTTAGAGCATATAGCCAGATTGTCTATTTCACTGGAAAATACTTCAATATACAGTTCTAAAGATGACAAGGACTTCTTTTTAGCATAACTGTACCATTATTGTAATATCTAATACAATTAACGATAATTCCTTACTATTATGGAATACCTACTTGATGCTCAATTTCCTTCAATTGCCTCAAGAATGTAATTTTACATTTGGTTTATTTTATTAAACAAATAACACTTAATATTTCATTTATATATCTCCTCTGTTCCCTTAATCTATAATAGTTTCTCCTTCCAAATAAATAAATGCCATTTATTTGTTGAAAAATTGGGTTATTTTGCCTATTGAGTATACCAAACCATTAAATTTAGCTCAATAATTATTTGTGATCATAAAAGGTAGTAGAGAAAACATGGTAATTACAATGAGAAATCCTGAGTTCAAATTCCAGCTTAGCCTCTTAGCAGCATGTCCTTAAACTGATCGTTTCACTTCTCACTGGACTTGAACTAGATTATATTTAAAAGTACTTTTCAGTTGTTAGGACAGTCTACTCCTAAAACCTACTCCCCATTTTAGGATGAAGTTTCTAAGGAAAAATAGGGGAATTACTATAAAGTATTGTAAAGCACAATCTAAGGTATCTCAACAAACTAATCTTGAACATTATTTTTCCTATATACATTTTACCTCTTGACATTTATTATTTGCTCATTCATTCATTCATTCATTCATTTTGTGGTACTAGGGACTGAACCTAGAGTACTCCAGCCTTTTTATTTATTTATTTATTTATTTTTTGACAAAGTCTCACAAGTTGCAGAAGCTGACCTTGAACTTAAAATCTTCCTGCCTCAGCCTCCCTAGTCTCTAGGATTACAACCACACTTAGCTACCTCTTGATATTTATTATCATTGATTTTTTTTTTTTTTTTGTACTGGGGATTGAATCCAAGGGTCATTGTTCTACCTCTGAGCTATACCCTCAGCCCTATTTTATTTTGAAACGGGCTCTCACTAAGTTATTGAGGACCTCCCATTTCAGCCTCCCAAGTCCTAGGATTACAGATTTGCACCACCATGCCTGCCCAGTTTATCATTGATTTTTAAGGTGGAGAGAATAATATTGCCTGGCCCAACCCCTCTCAAAAATAAGTAGATGCATGTGACAATACCAAAAACCCTTTGATGGAAATCTAATGTCTAACTTTGAGGTGTTATTTTTAGCAGCTACCCTAGCAACAAATGTCACATTTAACATAATCCATTTTCATTTTGTGGCTGAGTACCCTTCTAAATTGCTTCAATATGAGTCAACATTATAATTTTCAGTATAACTGAGAAAAAATAGAACATTTTGGATCAGACTTCCTTTATGAGCAGATACATTAATTGGAATAACAAAGGTTGTTTGCTTTGCTGTATAAACATAACGGATCTGAAGGCATTTTTAGGATCTTACTTTCATGTGTGTGTTGACAGCTTGTCTGAAAAAAAAAAAAAAAGCTCAAACGCACTTTTAGATCAGTTAAATCAATTATTTCCCCCTGGCAGGGATTCAGTGACTATCTATGCTGAATACTTTCAAACTGGTGAGGTTTGAGTAAGGAGATACCAATGTCACCTTGAATTGATTATCATCTTTGTTATGGCTGTCCTTTGGAATTTAAACAATCCTTGACAAAACTAACAGTATAAATATTACTTGAAGCCTTTTCTAACACACTTTTAATGACCTCAAGTGGTTGTTAATGTTTTGGCTGTTGGTTCAAACCTGTTAACATTAACTACAAAGCTTTGACATGATTAATTAATGCAAACAAGATAAATTAGGTAATTTCAAAAGTTCGGAATGCTCTATAAATAAGAAAATAATTCTCCTTCCAAGAATAACGACCTTAAAAAATAGCCAGAAATTTTTTATTTCTTTTTTCAATCGGAATGTAGGCTTAAACTATGCCCTTTGAGGCCTTTCAACTCTGAAATTCTTTTTTTTTTTTTTTTTTTTTGGCACTGGGGATTGATCCCAGGGGCATTCTACCTTTGAGCCACACACCCCAGGCCTATTTTTTATTCTTTATTTTGAAACAGGCTCTCACTAGGTAGTTGAGGCTGGCCATAAACCTGATTCTCCTGTCTCAATCTCCCAAGTACTGGGGTTACAAACCTGTGCCACCATGCCCGGCTGTCATGTTTTTAAAGTTTTATGAAACTATTCCACCAATTAAGGTTCCCAGATACTCTAAGTATGTTGTTCTTTTGTTCTAAATACATTGATTCATTGAACAAATATATATTTATTGAATGCCTACAAAGTGCCCGGTACTATGCCGGGCTCTGAGGATATAATATAAAACAAGGCAGATATTGCTATCTGTCTTGTTTGTCACTCATAATGTTAACATTTTTTGAAGCAATAATTATGTGTCTATCATGTGCAAAGCCCTAGTTCAATTCTCAGCACTGCAAATTATAAATATATATATAAATATTATTTATATATTTGTAACACTTATTAAAGACACTAAGGCAGATTTTTTTGTTTGTTTTGTTTTGTTTGCGGTACTGGGGATTGAACTCAGGGGCGTTCTACCTCTGAGCTACACCCCCAAGCCCTATTTTTTTTTTTTATTCTTTATTTTGAAACCGAGTCTCACTAAGTTGCAAGTGCCTCACTAGGTAGCTGAGGCTGGCCGCGAACCCGGATCCTCCAGTCTCAGCCTCCCAAATGCTGGGATTACAAGTGTGTGCCACCACGCCTGGCCTAAGGCAGATTTTATTCAGGACTATTTTTGTGTGTGTGTGTGTGATACTGAGGGTGGAATCCAGGGACCTCCTACATCTGGGCTATACCCCCAGCCCTATTTTATTTTTTACTTGGAAATAGGGTTTCGCTAAATTGCTGAGAATCTCACTAAGTTGCTGGGACTGACTTCAAACTTGTGATTTCCTGTCTCAGCCTCCCAAGTACTGGGATTACAGGCGTGTGCCACCACACCTAACTATTCAGTACTATTGTAATAAGTATGGGGACTACAGTAATGAAGTTTTGCAGTAGGAGAGACATTGGGCTCAACTTTGAATGTAAAAAAGAAAAGTAAGAATTTATAATCAAGGAGGTAGGTGAGGCATGTTGATGGATAGAAATTTACTAAAGGGGTAGGAAAGTTCTTTGTTGAACTGACCTAACAAGATACTAGATGAAGACAAGCCAGGGTGATCAGATACTACCTGGATGATGGGGTGAGTGGGTAAGGAATTTGATTAGATAGCAAGGGTGAAAAGGTCTGCCTAAACTGACTAAGCAGAATTTCTGAGGTAAAGAAAGAAACCTTGTCACATTCTAAAGGAAGAGCAAGATAATAAACAGTAGACAAGTATGTAAAATAATGTTATGTTAGTGATGAGTGCTATGAGGGAAAATAAAAGCAGAGTCAGTGAACAGAGAGATGAAAAGTGGGGAGGAGGAGGTGGCACAGGCATTTTATACAAGTTGTCAGAGAAAGTCTTTCTGGGAATATAGCATTTGAGAATCATATGAAGGAACAATTATGTGAAGCCATTGAAATATTTGGGATAAGAACATTTCAGACCAAAGGATTAGCAAAGGTCCTGAGACAATACAAATGGCATATTGGAGGTAGGAAGAAATTCAGTATTTGCAGAATGGTATGTACAAGAAGGAAGATGGAGGGATTGGCAAGTTGAGTATCTCTGGCAATCATACTGGGTGGGTTATGTTAAAAATTTTGGACTTTTTAAAAGTACAATTAAGGCCAGGCCTGGTGGTGTATGCCTAGAATCTCAGTACGTGTGAGGCTGAGACAGGAGGATCGAAGGTTCAAAGCCAGCCTCAGCAACTTAGCAAGGCCTTCAGCAACTTCGTGAGACACCTTTTCCAAATAAAAATTAAATAGGGCTGGGAGTGCAGCTTGAAGGTAGAATGCCCCTGGGTTCAATTTCCAGCACCACACACACACACAAAATGTATAATTGAATTTTGGGAGGATATTTAAACAGGAGGGTGACTGATATGAATCAAACTTTAAGGGTATCTCTGGATAGCTATATAGAAAAAAGTCTAAGAGAGCAAGAGTGAGGCAAAAACCTCCCACTTATTTATTTATTTTGGTACTGGGGATTGAACCCAGGGACTTTCTGCCTATTTTATTTTTTATTTTGAAACAGGGGTCTCCCTAAGTTGCGGAGGGCCTCACAAGTTTTTGAGGCTGGCCACAAATCTGTGATCCTCCTGTTTCAGCCTTCCAAGTCCTGGAATTACAAGTGTACACCACCAAGCCTGACTGCAAAAGAACTAATTTAGAATATTGTAGTAGACCAAATGAGTGCTGATAGTAGCTTACAGTAGAGGATAGCAGTGAAAATTTTGAGAGACATTAAGATCTAATAAATATTTTGAAATTATCACCAGGAGGAATTACTGATGGTTGGATGAAAGGTTTTCAGAGGAATCAAAGACTTGGCTTTTTGGCCCATACAACTGGATGATTTTTACTAGGGTCCCATAGACTGAAATGTAAATGGCTTTTTTTTTTTTTTTTTTTTTTTTTTTTTTTTT
>PVLC010014119.1:0-23311 GCA_004027655.1 Graphiurus murinus | reverse complement strand
AATGGCTTTTTGAGAAATGTGTTGGGGATGGAGGTGGATAAGGGACAGTATTCTAAACATGGCAAGTTTAAGATGTTTAATAGAAATCCAAAAGGACATGCTAAGTACATAGTTGGCCACAAAAGTAAGAACTTCAGGGTAAAGGTCCAGTCTCAAAATGTAAATTTCAAAATCATCTACACACACACACACACACACACACACACACACACATGCACACGCACACACGCGCATAGACACAGGGGGGTGGGGTGAAAACTGGAGATCAGTCCTATATCCCCAGTGCCCAAATTCACTTAGGAAATGAATATAGACAATACAGATTCCAGAGGGGGCGAAGGGGGCACCCTAATGCACATGATGTACTTTCACAAATATATCAAAGTCAATCACTAAACTGAACTTGAGAAGGAGTGAGGGTGAGGGAGTGTGGTGGGAATTGAGGAAGGGGTTAAATGAGAAATGTGTGCACATATGCCTTTATCAACTTGTACCTAACAAAGATGTATGATTACAATGCACCAATTAATAAAAAAAAGATAAAAAAGAAATAATGAAAAACTAAAGGAGCTAGAAAAGAATCATGAAAAGGAATATCCACTAAGATAGGAGGAAACTTAAACTATTGTTGATTGCTTCAAATCACTATTATCAGCTATGTTTAAATCTGCTAAGAGGTCAAGATGAAGACGAAGAGTTGGCTACTGGATTTGATGACTTTAACAAGTGACTTTGTAGTGGAGCAATGAAGATAAATGTCAGAATGGAATGAACTTATAAAAACAACTGAAATGAGGAAGCAGAAAAAGTAGCTACCCAGAGACATTTTTTTTCAGTTTCGCTATGAAGAAAACAGTAATAAATGGGCAAATGGAGGCAAGGATATAATTTTTTAAGAAGGAGAAGGAGTAAAATACAGCATATGTTTTATGTGGATGGAAATGGCCCATCAGAGAAGGAAAAACTGATGGTGTGAGAGAGAATGGATAAATGAAGAACATTTAGCAGTGAATCTCAATTTGACAGTCTTTTGAGACCTCACCTATCTGCTTTCCAGGGATTTTCACTATATTGGAAAAGATACACCTGACTAATAACATTTCAAAATGGTACTATAAGTGATATGGCAACAATATAGGTCGGATTGATTTCAGAGTATAGAAGAGAGGCTCTTCTATTTGATCAGGTGTCAAATGATGAGGACTCAAACCATTGGCAATCCCAGAAGGGAAGGAGGGTGAAAGAGGGATTTGAGAGTTATTTCGGAGAAAGAATGAATAGGATTTAATGACTACTTACTTATGATTTAAAAGAGAAATGGAGTAATTTGGGATAACTTCCAGATTTCTGGTATGGTATTGTAGATGGATTGATCATACCAAAATACAATTATTAGCTTATCACTTCCTTCTCTAAAAGTGATCAAAGACTTCACATTGCCTGAAGATTTACATTTAAAGTGTGATGGCCTAGTATTCATGGATTCCTAAAATCTGCCCTTTCAGTGTTCTCATTACCTCCTGAGGTAATTCCTTGGAACTCCAAAACATAATGGAGTCCATCTTGAAAACTACTAATCTACAGAGTAAAATTCAAATATTTAAGTCTGGGTTCAAGGCCTATAACCTGGTCCCTGACAACACCACTTCTTGCCCTATCTTTCTTCCTCAAAGCTCTAGCCGTGTCAGACTTCTTTCAGTTCTGTGTACACTTCAAGTTTAGTAGGTCCTTGAGCCCTTACACACTGTTGACATTGTCTTAAATTTTAGTCCCTAGTACTCCAGATCACAATCTACCTGAGAAATACCTCCCCTCCATGAAGCCTTTCCTCAACCTCCCACATGTATTTGACCACCCTGTCTTTGGAAATGCTGTTTATCTTGTGTTTAATTAAGTCCATCATCATATATCTATTACATGTCTGGTCCACCACTGGACTCTAAATCACTGTGAACAGAGTGAGCACTTAATACGTGCAAGTCAAAAGAACTAGTAGCAAATGAATGAAATCTTGGTTCAGGCATAACTTTATCTTAACATGCCTGTCCTCTCCAGGCAGCACTAAAGGCTTCCTTATATTCTCCTGGGGTTCTACATTCACCTCTGTTCTGGCACTGTATGGGGCTGCAACGGTGTAGTTATTCTATAGCATTGTTTTTTCTTCCATTTTGGTATGATTCCCCTGTCTGAAATATTCAAGGTCACAGATTTTTATCCTGTTTAATCTTTGTGTCTCCAGCATCTAGGTACTCAATAAATGTTTTAAGAATGTATTGTTTAATAATTAAAGAGTGACCTTACCGTTTAAAGTCATACATCATGTTATCGTGTTCATCTTTTTCCACCTTCACAAAGAACTGCTTAATCATTCCTGGCCTGAATTAATCTTTCACTCTGGCATTCTATCAACCTGTAGCTGTTTTTCTTTTGTGTCATTATCTCTTTGTAGAAGACAGTTCTTGATTTAGAGTGATTATAAAAGCCTAAGGATAAGAAAACTTTTATTCTTCATTATATTCCCATATACTTGGCATAACCCCACCCATTCCCACTTTATTTTCTTAAATAATTAAGAACTAGGCATGGTGGCACATGTCTATGATCTCAGTACTTGGAAGGCTGAGATAAGAGAATCATGGGTTTGAGGACAGCCTGGACAATTTAGCAAAACTCTAAGCAACCTAGTGAGACCCTGTTTCAAAATAAAAAATAAAGAAGGCTGGGGGTGTAGCTTGAAGGTAGAATGCCCCAGGTTCAATCTCACTACAATAAATAAACAAGCAAAAAATTAATAAACTATTGCATTTACACTATTGTTAGTAACTGTAACAACCTCTTGCCCTACTGAAAATGACTATATTGCAGTTATCCTTTAAGTATTTGATGTTGAACAATGTGGCGCACACCTGTAATTTCAGTACTTTAGAGCCTGAGACAGGATGATCACAGGTTCTAGGATAGCCTCAGCACGTAGTGAAACTCATCAATCTAGCAAGACCCTGTTTCCAAATAAATAAAATCGGGCTAGGGGTATAGTTCGAAGGTAGAATGCCTTTGGGTTCAATCCCAGTCCCACAAAAATAAATAAATTAATTAATTAATTAACTAATATATGATGAATGAATAAAGGAAAGAAGGAATGTTATCTTCACTGTCAAGTTCAAAGGGAAGTCAGACTATGCCTTTTATACAAAGTTAATCCACTCATTTAATCTATCACTGCTTACATTAATAAATTAGTTATTTATATGGGCTAGAGGAATACAATATTGTCTTTTGTAAACTAAATTCTAAATAAAATGATACCTTCACTTTTTAAAAAAATTAATGCTTCTTTCCTCAGTCCATATTAGCTTTGGAGACACAGAGATACTATGGGAACAAATTTTTCCCTGAGGCTTTGTGAGATTCTATCCTCTCTATTCTCTACAGACCTAAGTGACTCATACTTATTTCTGTTACCTAGTATTTCTCAGGACCACTTGTCTGTCTGGTGCCCTCTGCTGTCATTATAAACCTCAAAATCTAGGAGAGATTTTTGTTGTGTTTTTATCCTCCTAGCAACAACTCTAACAATCCAAAAGGTGATTTTGTTCCTTTATTTTACAGCCCTTTATAACATGGAACCGGAAATGAATTCTAAGGCAATGGGCTGAGCAACACATGAGGGGCGTCATCCAAGAGCAGTCATAAGCAGTGATCCTTGCAGACCATGTTGGAGTAGCTACAGTCCAGTACACCAGCTTTCTTCTTTCCTTTCTTTCTTTAATGATAGGCAAGCATTCTACCACTGAGCTACACCCCAGCCCTTTTATCAAAATTTTATTTCGAGATAGAGTCTCACTAAGTTACTGAGGTTGGCCCAAAATTGTGATTCTCTCGCCTCAGCCTCCTGAGTAGCTGAGATTACAGTTCTGTGTCACCATGCTCAACTTTCTTCTCTTTTTTTTTACAGTGTGGGTAATTCTTACCTTCTTGAGGAATATTTTCTACTTTCTGTAAGATTGAAGGTGAATTTTGTTTACCCCACTCTATTTTTTCTTTTTCTGTCATTATCCTAGAGCCTCAGAAAGTTCTTCGATTATGAGGGGAAAAGGAGGGAAAACAAAGTATATTGGGAGGAGTTCCTTGTGAAAATTTGACACTTTGATACCCTTGCCAGAATTCCAAAAGTAAGATGTAGATGGCATTCCCACTGCAATCCTGCTCTGTTTTTTCATTATTTGATTGACTTGATAACTCACATAGATTACTCAATAAATTGTGTAGAATTTCAGGCATACTTGGCTACAGACATAGATTAGAAAAATGCTAAAAAGTATTATTTATAATAAGAAACTTATCACATTATGAGTTTACCCGGGAAAAAATAGAGGTCAAAACTTTCTTCAATTAGTCTCAAAAATGGGATTTTAATTTTTTTCTATAATGAATACAAAGAAGTCATCATTCTTCTATTTTACATGCATGTGTAGTGCCTTTTAAATTTTTCTCAAATGTTGTTTGGGGATCAATGAAAAAATAGATTTTTTTAATTGTAATAATTCATGCTTTGTATTTATACCTTTTTGTTAGGTACAAATTGATAAAGACAAATGTGCACACATTTCTCATCTGACCCTATCTCCAATTCCCACCCCGCTCCCTCGCCCTCCCTCCCTCTCAAGTTCAGTTCAGTGAGTGATCTTGATATAATTGTGTTAAGTGAGATTAGCCAGTCACAAAGAGTAAAGAAACATATGTTCTCCCTAATATGCGGATGTTAGGGAGTAGATGGGACATAAGAGGGTCCCCAGATGAAAAAGTAGAGACCTTCGATAAACAAAGAAGTAGACTTAACCGAAGGGAATGGACGGGGGCGGGGGGGGGGGAGAGCATACTAAGGAAAAAATAGATTTTAGTGGGATTTTTTTCCCACTGATCCTAATTCACTTTTATGAAACTTATATTTTCTTTTAGTACAACTTTGTTCAGTTAACTATTATTTGGTTTACTAGAAAGTCAAATTATTATAGAAAATAGATTTAAGTAAATTAAGTGCTATTTTTCCAGAATGGAATTCCAGCCTGGAGATTTGTAATACCTAGCATTGCTAGATACAAAAGAATCAACTTTGAAAGTGGCCTCAATGCTTTTATCTTCTCAAGAAACAATTTAAAAACAAACTGCTTATTTTTTTTTAACTTGTAGGTTGAAATTGCACCTCATTATATTCTTTTTTATCAAACTTTAGTTATAGAGGAAAGAAGTCATTTGATTTTTTGCTGCCAATTTTCATTAAATATGACATAAATTCCCTTAGAAACGCAGACCTATAAAAAAAAAAAAAAAAGAGTGTGATCATACACTATTTCTGCTCTTTTATTTACTCTTCCATTCCAACATCTAATGGTAACTTCATGAAGCCCATAGGGCAAAAGCTAAATCATGTGTTGATTATTCCATGATAACAACCTGAAAGACAAGAAAGATTTTTGACATAGAATCAATCAAACCTTCCATATGCTTCTAAGCCCCAACATTGGACTCTGTTCCTTCGATCCCTGCTGGGCTTCCACTCTGAGCTATTACCGGCAAGGCTGTCTCCACTGGTGGCATGGACACTTGTTGCCAACTTTTGCTACTCGCCCTTCACTGTGCCTGCTAGTTTACTAGCTGTCTCTTCTGCATTCTTGCTACTCACTCACTTTCCATTCGGGCTGTCTCCAAAATCTAAAGAATTCAACAACCTCTTGCTTGTCCCCATCACTATAAATTCATTCTATAAATTTTTTATGTTTGTTTATTTATTTATTTATTTATTTATTTATTTTGTGACACTGGGGATGGAACCCAGGGGCATTCTACCTCCGAGCTACACCTCCAGCCCTATTTTATTGTTTTATTTTGAAACATGGTCTCACTAAGTTGCAGATGGTCTCACTAAGTTGCTGAGGCTGTCCGTGAACTTGCGATCCTCCTGTCTCAGCCTCCCAAGCACTGGGATTACAAACATGTGCCACCATGTCCTGCTCATCCTACAAATTTCAATTTATCTTTGCAAATACCAGGCTTTCCCCTGGGGGAGGTTGTCATAAGTGACAAAGTGGGAAGAGGCCACTCTGGCAAGTTTCTTTTCACATCAAGATAACTCCCAATCCCCTCACTGTTTAATATTTACAACCACTGAAAAGCAATCACACCTTCCTCTTCTTCATGAAAGAGGGTGCTGTTATGGTTTGGATCTGGAACGTCTCCCAAAGGCTCATGTGTTGAAGACTTGGTCCCCAATGCAGCAATGTTCAGAGGTGGAGCTTGCAGGGTGTGACTGGATTATGAGGGCTCTGACCTCATCAGTGGATTAATCCATTTGATGAATTACTAATTTGAATGGACTATCAGGAAGCGGTGGTCACTGTAGGCAGTGGGGCCTAATTGAAGGAAGTACTTCATTGGGGGCATGCCCTGGAAGGATTTCTCTTGTTCCCGGCCCTCCTTTCTCATTCTGGTTCTTGTTCTTCCTCCCTCCCTCCCTTCCTCCCTCTCTCCTTCTGGGCTGCCGTGACCTGAGCAGTTTTCCTCCTCTCCACTGTGATGTTCTGCCCCTCACTTTAGCCCCCAAATCAATGGAGCCAGATGACCATGGACCAAAACCACAAGCCAAAATAAATCTCTTCTCTTTCAAGTTGTTTATGTCAGGTAATTTGGTCACAGCAATAAAAAGCTCACTAACACAGATGCCACGAACATTTACTCTTGGGCTTGCATTAAAGAGTCCAGTCTATGGAGAGGTATTACATGAGAAGCTATTTGTACTGGTAGTAGAGGGAATGAATAGTCTTTATGAATTGGAAAAATGGATTCCTACTTGGTTAAAATATTATAAACTAGGCGTGGTGGCACAAGATTGTAATCCCAGTACTTGGGAGGCTGAGACAGGAGGATTGCAAATTCAAGGAAAGCCTCAGCAAGTAGTGAGACTCTTATCAACTTAGCAAGACCCTGTTTCAAAATAAAAATTAAAAATAGGGCTGGGGAGCCGGGTGTGGTGGCGCACGCTTGTAATCCCAGCATTTGGGAAGCTGAGACTGGAGGATCTGGGTTCATGGCTAGCCTCAGCTACCTCGTGAGGCACTCCACAACTTAGTGAGACCCTGTTTTAAAATAAAGAATAAAAAATACGGCTGGGGATATAGCTCAGAGGTAACTGAACTCAATCCCCAGTACCGCAAAAAAAAAAAAAAATTAGGGTTGGAGGTGTAGCTCAGAGTAGAATGTCTCCGAGTTAAATCATCAGTACCCAAAAAAAAAAAAAAAAAAAAAAAAAAGTATATTCTACACCTTATTTCCTGTTAAATAAGTGGAACATTTTTTGTGGAAATAAGCCAAAGGTTTTATGAATAGCCCCTTACTTTTTTCCATATGTTAGGAACATTTTTCAAATATAAATTAAAAATAAATCCCTACAAAAAGTGTATGTTCTCATGTTCTCACTCTGCTGTTGGGAGCTCAATTTTATAACTTTTTGTCAGGAGTCTTAGCTGAGTGTGTATCTGACGGAATCCTTTCAATAAAGTCAATTTTCAGACAAAAGCAACTTGGTCTTATTGTACTGCAAATATTTCTCAGCAGTAAGCAAATAATTTCAAATATTAATTATCTTAACTTTACTATTTTTGTCATGATAGTCTAAGATCCTGCATTAAAATCTTTTGGATATTCATCACAAGTCTGGTATTTCATGATATAAACTGGCTTTGCTCTGTTGTTTGGGAATAATTCATTTAGTCTCTATACTGCTATCAAATTTTAACCTGTAAGAAAAAAACCCAAGGCCACATGAATAAATATTTGACTAAGAAATCATATCCATCTGGGTTCTCAAAAATTTTTATCACAATTAAGTTTCCTGTAGTAAGATGATATGCACATGCAAAAGTTATGTACAAGTCAGGCATGGTGGCATACCCTTGTACTTCCAGAGACTCAGGAGGCTGAGGCAGGAGGATTACAAGTTCAAGTCCAGCCTGGGGAACTTCATGAGGCCCTATCTCAAAATGAATAAAATTTAAAAAGGGATCAGTGGTAGGACATTGCTGCACTCAATCTCTAGTACCACCACCAAAACATACAAATAAGTAAAAATAAATAAATCATTAGCAAATTCTGTTTCATTTTTGTGTAGCTATATGAAAATAATATTTCCAACTTAGTTTATTTAAAACCAGCTGCAGGATTAGAGACCTGTGCTTTGGGAGAGCAAGGAGAATCATAGAGATGATAATTTCTATGTTATTTTTGGATGATGTACAAAGATGCAATCTTTACAAATTTCACCTTAAAATACTTCATTACTTCAGTGTGAAGTTTAAATTATGAAAAACACACAATTGAGCAAAGCAAGTTTAGCTATAATTTTTTAGAAATCGAAATGCTTATTATATATGTTGAATGGTGATAGAAACCAGTTCACATTCCACCATTTCTCTTCTCATTTATTTTGAATCAGCAGCAGCTTCCTCATTCCTTACACTGTTGTCTGCTATTTGCTAAGAAGGTGCTGCATGATACATGCTATTTGACATCTTTAACAGTGCTAGCAGGGTAACAATTCTGCTGAGAGGCTCATAATTACATAATGTCAATCTCTAAAGGGTTTTCCAGTAAGCAAACCACACACGTAAAAAATACGTGTGAGAAGAACCTGATTCAAGTGCTGATTTTCATCTGTAGAATGGTAAATGAACAGTGGATTCTTCAAGGACATTTCCTAAACGTATAAAAACTGTTTGGATTGATCTCTCTCTCTCTCTCTCTTTCTTTATCTGCAGGAAAATATTTTAGTATATATCAAACTAAGAGTGTTCAACTTTACTTAAAATTAAGTAATCTCAGCTGGGTGTGGTGGTGCACACTTCTAATCCCAGTATTCAAGAGGCTGAGATAGGAGGATCACAGGTTCAAGGACAGCCTCAGTGAGACTCCCAGCAAGATCTGTTTCCAAACAAAAATAACTAACTAAATAAATAAGGCTGAGGGTATAGCTGTGAGGTAGAATGTCCCTGGGTTTAATCCCCAGTACCACAAAAGTAAACAAATAAAGTAACTTCACCACAAGAAGTCAAAGGGAGAAGTCTCAGATGAAAAAAGAAGACAGAGAGGAGAGAAATAAGTTAGCTCTCCTGTGTTTTAGAATATAAGTAGTTACAACATTGTAAAAGAAATACGAACAACATATTCTGGATGACTCATGCATGTATTCATTTTGTCACTCAACAAACATCCATTAAGTGCCTGCTCTGTGCCAGGGAGTTTACCAGGCCTCAGGAACACGAGGAAAAAAGACAGTGCTTTATCTTCAGACATAATCAGCAAGTATAACAAGTAAAATGATACAGGTTAGCTGAAGGCATAAAGGAAATCTCCAAGAGGAATGAATATGCTTTTGTTTCATACTTTCTTAGATGTGATTAATGTATTAGCCTTCTTTCTCTAAACTTTACTCTGGTTCCCAGTCAGGTCCTTTGTACCTAGTTGTGTAAAGGAATATTAAAATTTTACTTAAATATATGCTAATATTTTAGTATTTAATTATTTTTGTAACTGAAAGATGTGACTTAGCTTCTTCGTCTGCAGTCATGGTAGACTGTACATTTTTCAACTAATATTTATTCTCCCATCCTCTTCCTCTCCCATGGGAGAAATAGTCTTTATCACATTGACAAAAGGCTTGGCCATGTGACTTTCCTTACTCAATGGAATATAAACAGATGTGATATATACCACATCCTTACAGAGGTTTTAATATTTACTTATTTATTGTGTGTGGTACTGAGGATTGAACCAGGGGCATTCTACCATTGAGCTACATCCCCAGCCCTTTTTATTTTTCATTTTGAGACAGAGTTTCACTGAGTTGCCCAGGCTGGTCTTTGTGTGTGTGTGTGTGTGTGTGTGTGTGTGTGTGTGTGTGTGTGGTATTAAGAATGAAATCCAGGGGCATTCTACCTTTGAGCTACACCCCCCAGTCCTTTCTTTTAAATTTTATTTTGAAACAGGGTCTTGCTAGGTTGATGAGAGGCTCATTACTTGCTGAGACTGTCCTCAAACCTATGATCCTCCTGTCTCAGCCTTCCAAGTACTGGGATTACAATTGTGCACCATCACACTCTGCTCAGGCTGAACTTTGTGTGTGTGTGTGTGTGTGTGTGTGTGTGTGTGTGTGTGTGTGTGTGTGTGTTACAGGGGATAGAAACATGGTCATTTTAGCCGGGCGTGGTGGCGCACGCTTGTAATCCCAGCATTCGGGAGGCTGAGACCGGAGGATCGGGGTTCGCGGCCAGCCTCAGCTACCTAGTGAGGCACTCCGCAACTTAGTGAGACTCGGTTTCAAAATAAAGAATAAAAAAATAGGGCTGGGGGTATAGCTCGGAGGTAGAATGCCCCTGAGTTCAATCCCCAGTACGGCAAAAAAAAAAAAAGAAACATGGTCATTTTACCTCCAAGCTATACCCTCAGCTGGATTTTGTTCTTTTATTTTTGAAACAGGGCCCTACTAAATTGCAGAGGGCCTTGCTAAATTGCTGAGGATGGCTGGGAATCTGTGATTCTCCTGTCTCAGCCTCCCAAGTACTGGGATTACAAGTATGTGTCACCACGCCTGGTTCAGGCTGGTCTTAAATTTGTTATCCTCGGGCCTCAGCCTCCTAGGTAGCTGGGATTATAGGTATGAGCCACCATGCCTGACCTCACAGAGGTTTTAAATGTCCTTGTGTGATTTGGCCTGACTTCTCCAACTTCTTTTTGTGTGTGTGTGGTACTGGGGATTGAACCCAGCAGCATTCTACCTCCAAGCTACACCACCACCCCTATTTTTAAATTTTTATTTTGAAATGGGGCCTCACTAGGTTGATGAGAATCTCACTACTTGTTGAGACTGTTCTTGGACCTGTGATCCTTCTCTTGTCTCAGCCTCCCAAGTATCGGGGGTCACCATATCCAGCTTTTCTTGAGCTTCTGACGTCTGCCAAAAGAAGAATTTTCTTCAGATAGTCTCAGACTGAAAAAGCACAGAGAGCCCAGGAAAGCTGTAGCCAACTCACCGAACTCTGTGCATGAAATAAGTCTTTCTTTAAAATGTGATATTATTTAATTAAAAAATTTTAAATTGACACATAATAATTGTACGTATTTATGGGGTACAGTGTGATACTTAAAAAACGCATAAGTGTATAAGGATAATATCCAGATAATTGGATATCTATCACCTCCATGAAATAAATCCTTTTTTTTTTTTACTGATACATACAAATTATATAGAATCATGGGTTTCATTGTATCATATTTGTACATGCATGTATCATCATTTGATCAATGTCATTCTCCAGTATCTTCCCTTTCCTGCCTCTCTGCCCTCCCCACTATCTCCTTTCTCTATACTAATGATCTCCCTTGCACATTCATGATAACCTTTATTTTCCCCCCTCAAGCTTCCACGTGTGAGAGAAAGCATACTGTTATGGTTTGGATTTAAAACGTCCCCAGGCCACATGTGGTGGACAAGGCAGCCATGTTGAGAGGTGAGGTTTTGTTGCTAGCTGGGATTACAGGCATACACCACCATACCTGGCTTACTTTTAATTTTTTGAGGAAACTCCATACTGATTTCTATCATGGCTGTGCTAATTTACATCCTCACCAACAGTGTATAAGAGTTCCTTCCTTCTCCCCCACCACATCCTCACCAGCACTTACTGTTATTTGTATTCTTGGTAATTGCTATCGGCCAGGGGTGAGATGGAATGTCAATGCAGTTTTTATTTTTATTTTATTTTATTTTATTATTATTATTATTATTATTATTATTATTATTATTATTATTATTTTTGTCACAACAGTAGGAATGCTGACTAACACACCAGTGATGTTTGTCTTTCTGAGTCTGGCTTATTTCACTTAATATGATGATCTCTAGTTCCATTCATTTTCTTGCAAATGACATAGTTTCATTCTTATTTGTGATGAAATGATACCCTATTATGTAAACATTCCACATGCTTCTAATCTATTCATCTGTCGAGGAGCAACTAGGCTAATTCTACAACTTGGTTATTGTGAATTGTTCCACCACGAACATGGATGTGTGTGTGCATCTCTAAAGTATGCTGACTGTAATTCTTTCATATAAATACCAAGGAGTGAGATAGCTAAATCATAGTCATTCTGGTTTTTTGTTTCAAAATTTTTTATTTGTTTATTTTTAAGTTTAGCAGTACTGGGGATTGAAACTAGGGGCTCTACCACTGAGCTATATTCCCAGCCCTTTTTAAATTTTTTTTTTGTTTTCAGACAGGTTCTTACTAAGTTGTCAAAGGCTGGCCTAGAATGTTATTCTCTCAAATAGCTGGGATCACAGGCATACACCACCATGCCTGGCTTACTTTTAGATTTTTTTTTTAACTCAAGGGCATTCTACCTCCAAGCTATACCCCCAGCCCTATTTTTTATTCTTTATTTTGAAACCAAGTCTCACTAAGTTGCGGAGTGCCTCACTAGGTAGCTGAGGCTGGCCGCGAACCCGGATCCTCTGGTCTCAGCCTCCCAAATGCTGGGATTACAAGCGTGCGCCACCACGCCCGGCTCTTACTTTTAGATTTTTGAGGAAACTCCATACTGATTTCTATAGTGGCTGTACTAATTTACATTCTCACCAACAGTGTATGAGTTCCTTCCTTCTCCCTCATCACATCTTCACCAGTGTTTATTGTCATTTGTATTCTTAATGATTACTATTGGACTGGGGTGAGATGGAATGTCAATGCAGTTTTTGTGGGTTTTTTTTTTTTTTTTTTCAGTACTGGGGATTGAACCTAGAGGCATTCTACCTCTGAGCTTCCCCACCCACCCACCCAGCCCTATTTTATATTCTTTATTTTGAAACAGGGTATCACTTAGTTGCAGAGGGCCTCACTAAGTAGCTGAGGCTGGCTGCAAATCTGGGATCCTCCTGTTTCAGCCTGTACTGAGATTACAAGCATGTGCCACCATGCCCGGCTTCAATGCAGTTTTTTTTTTTTTGTTTTGTTTTGTTTGTTTGTTTGTTTTTTCAGTATATTCAGGGGCATTCTATTTCTGAGCTACACCCCTAGCCCTATTTTTGTGTGTGTGTGTGTGTCACTGGGGATTGAACCCCGGGGCATTCTACCTCCAAGCTACATCCCCAGTCCTATTTTTTATTCTTTATTTTGAAACAGGATCTCACTAAGTTGCGGAGGGTCTCATTAAGTAGCTGAGGCTGGGTGCAAACCCGGATCATCCTGTCTCAGCCTCCCAAGTACTGGGATTACAAGCGTGTGCCACCATGCCTGGCTTCAATGCTGTTTGATTTGTACTTTTATTGTTATTTTTTGGTGTGTGGGTGTGGTACTAGAGACTGAGTCCAGGGACATTCTACCTGCAAGATACACCCCCAACCCTATTTTATTTTTATTTTGAAACAGGGTCTCAGTAGATTGATGAGAGTCTTACTACTTGCTGAGGCTGTCCTCAAACTTACGATCCTCCTGTTTCAGCCTCCCAAGTACTGGGATTACAAGCCTGCGCCACCATGCCTGACTAATTTGTATTTTTATTATAGGAAAAGATGATGAACAATTTTTTTCAGTGCTGGCCATTTGTACTTCATCTTTTGAGAAATTTCTGTTCAGTTCATTTGCTCATTTATTGAATGGATTATTTGTGGATTTTGGCTTTTTTTTTTTTTTGGTACTGGGGTTTGAACTCAGGGGCATTCTACCTCCGAGCTATACCCCCAACCCTATTTTTTTATTCTTTATTTTGAAACAGGGTCTCACTAAGTTGTGGAGTGCCTCACTAGGTAGCTGAGGCTGGCTGCGAACCTGGATCCTCCGTCTCAGCCTCCCAAATGCTAGGATTACAAGTGTGCGCCACCAGGCCTGGCTCTTGGCTTTTTTTTTTTTTTTTTTTAAGTTCTTTATATATTCTGAATATTAATCCTCTGTTGGAAGAGTAGCTAGCAAAGATTTTATCTCATTCTGTAGGCTGTCTCTTCACTCTGTTAATTATTTCCTTTGCTGTGCAAAAGCTTTTCAACTCAGTGCTATTCCATTTTTCAATTCTTGCTATTATTGCCTGAACTATAAGGATCTGTTCAGGAAATCACTGTCAATGCCTGTATGTTGAAGTGTTTCCCCTATGTTTTCTTCCAGCAGTTGCAGGGGTTCTGGTTTTATACCTAAGTCTTTTATCCATTTTGAATTGACTTTTGTACCTGATGAGAGATAGGGATCTAGTTTCATTCTTCTTCATGTGAGTAACCAGTTTCCCCAGCAGCATTTGTTAAAGAGGCTCCAATGTATGTTTCTGGCACCTTTGTCAAGAATCAGATGGCTGTATCTGTGTGGGTTTGTCTCTGTGTCTTCTATTCCATTGATATACATATCTATTTTTATGCCAGTTCCATGCTATATTAAATAAATCTTTATAAGTATAAGCCACTGAAAATCTGAGGTTGTTTGTTATGATAGCAAAAGTTTACTAACACAACAATCATCTTCATAAGCATACTTTATGAAAAGCCACAAGTAATATAAACAAAAAGTAAGATCTTTGAATTGACTCTCAAAACAAAAGGAAGCTAATGCTATACATAGATTGTAGAATATGCTCCACTGAGCTACATCTCCAGACCTTTTTATTTTTTGTTTTGAGACAGGGTCTCCTTAAGTTGCCCAGGCTAGGCTTCTCCTGCTTCAGCCTCCCAAGTTTCTACTATTATAAGAGAGTGCCACCCTACCCGGTTCATTAATACCATCTTTAATGTGACTATCTTTTAGTACCAAAGTGTATGTATAAGAAACACTTAGGAGGCAGGCAATAACCTACAGGTATGTCTATGTGTCTATAAGTTTGTGTAATTAATAGCTATCTAGCCTGGCACTGTGGCATATGCCTGTAATTCCAGTACTTGGGAGGCTGAGATAGGAGGATCATAGGTTTAAGGCCAGCTTCAGCAACTTAGCAAGAACTGTTTCAAAATTAAAAAAAACAAGAAGGGCTTTGGTGTAGCTTAGAGATAGAGCACCCCATGTTCAATCCATAGTATCACACACAAAGGATAGCTATCTATTGTGATTCCCCTTATATTATAAATTTAAAAGGATAGTGGGTCATACAATAAAATCTTTAACCATTTTTCTAATTCAGTGCGTAAAATTACATGAGAAAAGGGTTGTATCCTAATAAATATTGAATTTAAAGGCTTACTAAATGCTTTAAACAGATTTTTCTATGTACCAATGACCACAGTAAACCAAATAAAGAATACCACAACAATTGTGTTGTATGTTATATAACTTCACACCACAGGCATTTGTGATAATAAAAGTTAATATGCAAACCATTAGTAATTTCCTCATTTGTAGCAACATTCTAGTTCAGGCACTGAGAAATCTTTATTTCTTGTTCAATACTATGCATTTGTAGAGCACCAATTTGTGTGTGTGTGTGTGTGTGTGTGTGTATGTGTGTGTGTGGTACTGAGGACTGAACATGGGGCATTCTACCGCCAAGCTACACCCCAGTCCTATTTTATTTTTTAAATTAATTAATTAATTAATTAATTTTTTAGCACAGATTTTTTATACATTTCTTGTTATTTTTATTGATGAGTCTCACTATTTGCTGATGCTGTCCTTGAACTTGCAATCCTCCTGTTTCAGCCTCCCAAGTACTGGGATTACAGATGTCCACCACCATGTCTGGCTACAAAATTTTAAAAGCATCTTCAATTCCCACTCTTCTGCTGTTCTCATTACATAATATTCACAATATTATAGATATTTGGCTATCTCCCAGCAACTTCCCTATTTCAGAATTAATTACAATGTTGAAGATTTTTATGTGCAAGTGGAGAGAATATAACCATATAAAATCAAATGATGTTATACCATTTCCAGTGTATTTTATATACTCTAAAATCACACAAGAAAGCATGTTTTTATAAATTGAGAAATGTTTTATAAGCACCAGTGGGATATAAACTTCCCTTCATAAAGACACATACTGGCTCATTCCTCAAGTATCTGCTATTTGTCATCCAAATGAAAATTATTTTTACAGCTGATTTTTGTAACAATTTTTCACTATACCTTGCAGATGCATTAATGTGTTTTTATCATGTTGACATCTTATCATAAGCAAATCTATTTTATGTTAAACTTATGGTGTTTCTCCCATGCTTATATCAAGAAGTTGGGGACTAATTTCAATCAAAGGAAGCATCTATAATAGCCCCTCCAGGAGTCCCTGTAGCCCTTTGCCAGCTGACTCTCAATACTGGGAGTGGGGGTGGGAGATACAGCCATCTAAAATATAAACAAAAATATTTTCCTAAAGTTCCCTGAATCAAAAAGAAAAACTATGTTTGGGATACACTACACAGTTTTATTTGAATTCCTTTGCCTATTCCAAGTGAACCTGAAGTCAAACAAATGAAGCTTATGGCTGCACAGCTGGAGACTTATTGCTTCTTCATTTTATAAAAATAAAACCACAGGTGATGGTGAACTAGTTGGTCTGAATTTGCACTTAGAGAAATAAGTAATGAATTACTTCCTCCACTCTCTCTAGGTATTGAGTAGAAACATATATCATGAATCTGTCAGATGCTGAATGTAGGAGACTATTAAGGTGGGAAATGAATTGTGGAGGGGTCATTCTCCCGTTTATTCCTTGATTTGTTCTTTTGCCCTTCTCTTCCTGTATTTATTCATTCATTTAACAATAAATATTTATTGAGCTCTTCCTGTGAAGTAGGCTCTGTGCTAAGTTCTGGGAATACAGTGGTAAATAAATAAACACAGGAGGAGCTCCAGAGATAAATCTAGATCCTTCTCAAATTCACTCATCCATTTATTCATGTTTATTTCTAAGACAAAGTACAATGGGAAGAGTCAAACAGACATGAATTTAATTTGTACTTAACAGCTGGGTGATCTTGAGCCAGTTGTTTGAATTCTCAGAGCCTCAACTCTCACGACTTATATCTAATAGAACAACAGAGCTACAAAGATAATATCTAAATACAACGTTTTTGTTTTTCATCTCTACCTCAAAACTCCCTGTTCCCCACATATATTAAGTTCTAGAGGCATAAAGTGGGTAGGATGCATTTTCTACCATTGTGCTTGAGTTATAGCGAATAATACAGAGAATTAGAAAATGCAGCCCCTGCCTTCTGGATAACTAAATTTAGAATAATAATGAATAAACTGGGCATGGTTGTGCATGCTTGTAATCCCAGCTACTTAGGAAGCTGAGGTGAGAGGATCATAAATTTGAGGCCTGGACAATTTAGCAAGACTCTATCTCAAAATAAAGTAAAAAGGGCTGGCAAGGTAGCTCAGTGGTAGAGCACCCTTAAGTTCAATCCCCACTACCAAAAGAAAAAAAGAAAAAGAATGGCTACCACTTCATATATACCAAGCACTCTTATGCTTACTATAAATGCACAAATTCATCCTCACAATAATCTATGAGAGGAGTTGTACCCATCCTTTTGGCTGGATGAGGAAATAGAAACAGGAAGATTAGGTAACTTGCCAAAGTAACAACAAATAGTGAGTAGCAAGGTTGATTTCAAATATAGGCTGCAGTCTGTAGAAATTGTTTTAAATCACTATGACATGCTACCTGGAGCAGGGAGAGGCTACTAGATAATAAAAAATAGATAAGAACTGTTTTATGAATGGTCCAAGCAGTAAATTATGGAAGAGAAATCAGGAGGGACTTGGTTGATCCAGAACTTAAAAAAAAAAAGTAGTACTCCAGGCATGATGATGCATGCTTGTAATCCCAGTACTTGGGGAAGCTGAGACAGGAGGATTGCAGGTTAGTAGCCAGCCTCAACTACTTAGTGAAGCCCTCTGCAACTTAGTGAGACCCTGTTTTGAACTAAAAAATAAAACGGGGATGCTAAAAAATAAAACAGGGTGGGGAGTGTATAGCTCAGAGGCAGAATGCCCCTGAGTTCAATCTCCAGTACTAAAAAAAAAAAAAAAAAAAAAAAAGGAAAAGAAAAATGTAATGACAAAGAGAGTATTATTGGACATTTCAGAAAGCTTTCATTTTCTTTCTCTAGAAAATGATTCTTTCATACATTTAACCCAATATATTATGTTGGAGCACAAATAATTCCATTAGTGGAGATGGAGAATGCATACAGGCATATTTCATTTTCTTGGGAGTCATTCTACTGAACTTAGAAGATAGTGTATTTTTAATAAATTGAAGGCTTGTGGCAACCCTGCATCAAACAACTTTATTGGTGTCATTTTTTCAATAGCTCAGAGGATTGTCAGAAGTTTTTAGCAATAAAATATTTTTAAGTTAAGGTATGCTTTTTTTTTTTTTTTTTTTTTTTTTTTGCGGTACTGAGGACTGAAACCAGAAGCATTCTGACTGCAAGCTACACCCCAAGCCCTATTTTTTTATTCTTTATTTTGAAACAGGGTCTCACTAAGTTGCAGAGGGCCTCACTAAGTAGCTGAGGCTGTCTGGGAACCTGGTCTCAGCTTCCCAAGTACTGGGATTACAAGCATGTGCCACTACGCCCGCCTTGGCATGCACATTTTTAAACACAATACTGTTGCACATTTAATGGAATAGTATACTGTAATCATAACTTTCATATACAACTGGGAAAACAAAAGATTTGTGTGACTTACTGTATTCCCATGTTCTAGAATCAAACCCACAACATCTCTGATGTATGTTTGTATTTAAAAAATAACTCAAGGAGGAGCCCAAAATGGCATCTGAGTGAAACACCTCTCCTCAGACACTGTAAGCTCGAATCAAATCTGCCATAAAAGCAGCTTCTTGACAGAGGTAAACAAGCAAACAAAACAATGAGATTTGAACTACAACCTAAGGGACGCCAGAAGCCGCGCAGGGAGAGATCCCAGAATGCTTGACCATGCGGCGGCAGCCCCAAGTCATGGAGCCGCGGCTGCTGCGGCCTTTAAGCTTTTAAGCTGGCTGCCCAGCTGCATACCCAGCGACCAGGCGTGGAGTAAGCAACCTCAGAACTCTACATCCTAACTGGCCGGCGGATCCCCGTACCTTCCACAGCGACCAGAATCTGTGATACAACCAGGGTAAGCCCCCGTGGGACCACCCCAGCTCACCTCTTGAGCCAGAGCCGGAGCAGTGATCAACTGCACTGCAGAGCTTGAATCAAAACTGCCACAAACACAGTTTCTTGACGGAAGGAAAGAAAAGTAAAGCAGCAAAAAAAGTGAATAAACCAACAAAAACAGCTGAACAGAACCCAGAGAGAACAAAGAAGCTGGTGTGCGCACTCGAGCGCACGTGGCAGTGGCGTACACTGCAAACCGGCGGCCACCTTCTTGCCAGCTGCCATTTTGGCAGTCTCAAGGAGCAGCATCTATTAGCACCAAGACCCCCAACGACCTCCTGCGCACCTAACCACCAGAAGTGGAGTAAGCAACTACGAAATCCCACACCCTAAACAGCCGGCATATCCCCGCAGGAGCAACAGTGATTAAGAACACCTGGAACACCCCAGATCACCTCTCCCACTGGAACTAGAGCATCAGGGATCTGTGAGTTAAATTGCACCCTCGGGATTCAGGGGTCCCTAAACAAAGCACAGACATAGTCACCCAATCTTCAAGCAACTGGATAGAGCAGAAGTGTGAGAGGGTCCCAGTGCACACAGAGCATAAGGAACCTCCAGACACCCTGGAAAATGCCCGGCATACAGTTTGCACTCCCGCCACCAACAGAGGCAGAAAGAGAGACCCAGACAGGCCCTGTGGAGAGCACAGAGACACAAGCTTGCAGCAGGAGAGGCATTAGCAGAACCCCCTGCCTGCACTGATAGAGCAAATAAGAATGCCAGAGACACACTCGAAAATTTAAGCTCTGTACTTACAAACTAGCAGGGTTTTTATTTTGTTTCTTGTTGTTGCCATTGTTTTTTGTTTTTTTGTTGGTGTGTGTGTGTGTGTGTGTGTATGTGTTATGTTTTATTTGTTTTTACTCTTTTCATTTTGTATTCCTTTGATTTATTTATGTTTGTTTGGATGATTGGTTGCTTTATTTATTTATTTATTTATTTATTTTGCTTAGTTTGTTGA
The DNA here is from genome assembly GCA_004027655.1 of Graphiurus murinus. Lineage (NCBI taxonomy): Eukaryota > Metazoa > Chordata > Mammalia > Rodentia > Gliridae > Graphiurus > Graphiurus murinus. The sequence continues at coordinate 3,149 of PVLC010014119.1, read as the reverse complement.
ATCTCCTCCTTATCCCTTTTATTTATTTTATTTTATTTTTTTGCGGGTCTGGGGATTGAACTCAGGGGCATTCTACCTCCGAGCTACACCCCCAGCCCTAATTTTTTTATTCTTTATTTTGAAACTGAGTCTCACTAAGTTGCAGAGTGCCTCACTAGGTAGCTGAGACTGGCCTCGAACCTGGATCCTCCGGTCTCAGCCTCCCGAATGCTGGGATTACAAGCATGCGCCACCACGCCCGGCTTTCCTTATCCCTTTTACAAGCTTCCCTTTCTCCCATCTATATTCATCTCCTCAACACTTTTTCTCTTCTCATTTCTTTTTCCTTTTTTCCCTGTCATATCAAGACCATTTCATACTACCACACTTAAAACTCTACATTGACTACCAGAATCCCCTGACATCTACCATCTCTAATCTTTACAATATATCACCTCAACACACTCAACCACTTATACCACTAAGCCATACACTCTACTTTACCCTATTCTTACATTCATCACTGTGATTTCTCACTCAATCTTTACCACTGAACACAATCGCTTCCTGGATATACCAGCGGACACTTCTAAACCCCTGCTGCAGAGATTGGACGAGAAAACTTGCAAGAACAGCAAAGATATAAATCTAAGAACAGGGGAACCATGGGAAGGAAAAATAGCAAAGAAACAATGAGCCACCACAAGCCCTCAATAACAGATCTCACCAACCCAGAATGGCAGATTACCAGAAGAACAATTCAGATCTTAAATACTAGAAACAATACAGGATTTTCAGAAAGAATGTAGGGAGAGCTGGAAAGAAATAAAGGAACAAATAAACAAAGAATCTGATGACCTGAAAAGGAACCAAAAGGAAGTGAAAGATGCAATAACTGAAGTGAAGGCATCAATACAAACTATAAACAGTAGATTAGTTCCTATTTACCTACATTATTGCCAGCATTTATTGTTGCTTGACTTCTTAATGATTGCCAATTGCTACTCTAATTGGGGTTAGATGGACTCTCAGTGCAGTTTTGATTTGCATTTCCCTGATTGCTAATGATGTTGAACATTTTTTCATATATTTATTGGCCATTTGTATGTTTTATTTTGTGAAGTGCCTATTTAGTTCATTTGCACAGTTTTTTTTAAAAATTGGGTTGTTGCTTTTTATCAGTAAATTTCTCAAGTTCTTTTTATATTCTAAATATTAGTATTCTATCAGAGGAGTACTGGCAATGATCTTCTCCTATTCAGTTGGCTCTCTATTAAAGTTCTTGATCTCTTGGATAGGCAGAATAAATATTATCAAAATGGCCGTTTTACCAAAAGTGATCTACAGATTCAATGCAATCCCTATTAAAATACCGATGCTATCCTTCACAGAGCTAGAAAAATCAGTCCTAAATTTCATATTGAAAAACAAAAGACCCAGAATAGTCAAAGCAATACTCAGCAATAAGAATCATGCAAGAGGCATCACAATACCTGACTTCAAATTATATTACAGAGCTATAGTAATAAAAACAGCACGACATTGGCAAAAAACAAAACAAAAAACATAGACACATAGGCCAATGGAACAGAATAGACGATATAGAAATAAATCCACACACTTATAGTCAATTGATTGATTTTTAACAATAATGTAAAAATCATACATTGGAGAAAAGACAATCTTTCTATAAATGGTGTTGGGAAAATTGGTTATTCTTTTCTAGAAAAATTGAATTAAATCCCAATTTCTCATCTTGCACAAGAGACAACTCAAGATGGATCACAGACCTCAAAATTAGACAAGAGACTTTGAAATAACTAGAGAAGGGCATTTTAATTCAACTCAGTGCTATAAAAATTATTTAGGATAATATATACTAAAGTGCTTGGTAAGCTTTTATGTACTCTATACATTTTTCTGATCCAATCAAGTCAGACTAGTACAATAGGTTCCTGATACATAGAATTCTGTGTGAAAACACTTCATATAGCAGAGGCCACTATCAAATTCCTGTGCCAATATCCAGGCTGAATAAACCTAGTTTTTGTTTTTCGTTGTGTTCTGTTTTGTGGTACTGTGAATTGAACCCAGGAGTCTTCTACCTCTGAGCTATACCCCGAGCCCTATTTTATGTTTTATTTTTATTTTTTTTATTTTTATTTTTTTATTTTTTTTGCGGTACTGGAATTGAACTCAGGGGCATTCTACCTCCGAGCTATACCCCCAGCCCTATTTTTTATTCTTTATTTTGAAACCGAGTCTCACTAAGTTGCGGAGTGCCTCACTAGGTAGCTGAGGCTGGCCTCGAACCCGGATCCTCCGGTCTCAGCCTCCCGAATGCTGGGATTACAAGCGTGTGCCACCACGCCCGGCTTCCTATTTTTTATTCTTTATTTTGAAACCGAGTCTCACTAAGTTGCGGAGTGCCTCACTAGGTAGCTGAGGCTGGCCACGAACCCAGATCCTCCGGTCTCAGCCTCCCGAATGCTGGGATTACAAGCGTGCGCCACCACGCCCAGGTTATGTTTTATTTTGAAACAGGGTATCACTAAGTTGCTGAGGCTGACCTTGAACCTGCAATCCATGGGTCTCAGCCTCCCAAGTACTGGGATTACAGGCATGTGCCACCACACCTGCCTGCCTAGTTTGTTTAAAATTTCCTCCTATGGTCTCTTTCTCAATCTCTTAATGATCTATATATTGTGTGACTTTTCTCTGATCTATATCATCTATCCTATTTTTGTTACCATGCTAATGTTCGAAGTCAACCTCATTTTATGAAGCAAAATATTTTCCATGTGAAAATAGAATTTGTTCAAACTGTCACATTACAAATGTACTGAGTGCTAAAGTTACATAAAAACACTCTGTAGAGAGAAAGGGGGCTTTAGAAAAGAACTTATGTTCATAAAATACCTTCTCCAATGCTCATCTGTTAAGTGATCTTGTAACTTTTGCTTCTCTAAGCCCTGTTTCCTCCTCTGTGGATCAAAGGCTAATCTCATCAACCTTCCTGCAGGAGGCACTCTGAGGTTGAGGTGGGAGCACATTTGCATATGTCTTCAGTCCTCACAATAGCCAAGCTTAGTTACGCTTTTTTTTTTTTTTTTTTTTTTTTTTGGTACTAGGACTTGAACTCAGGGGCATGCTACCTCTGAGCGACACCC
>PVLC010014118.1:0-39990 GCA_004027655.1 Graphiurus murinus | reverse complement strand
CAAAGAACATGATTTTATTCTTCTTTATGGCTGAGTAAAATTCCATTGTGTACATATCCCATAGTTTTGTAATCCATTCATCTGTGGTTGGACATCTTGGCTGCTTCCATAGTTTGGCTATTGTGAATTGAGCTGCTATAAACATAGATACGCATGCATCGGTCTGATAATTTGGTTTCCATTCTGGTGGGTATATACCTAGTAGTGGTATTGCTGGGTCATATGGTAGGTTCACTCCCATTCGTCTGAGGATCCTCCATACTGTTTTCTTTTTATTTATTTAGTGTGTGTGTGTGTGTGTGTGTGTGTGTGTGTGTGTGTGTGTGTTACTGGGGATTGAACCAAGGGGCATTCTACCTCTGAGCTACCCCTCCAGCCCAAATTGTTATTCTTTTATTTTGAAACAGGGTCCCACTAAGTTGCAGAGGGCCTCACTAAGTAGCTGAAGCTAGCCGATAACCCAGATCCTCCTGTCTCAGCCTCCCAAGTACTGGGATTACAAGTGTGTGCCACCACACCTGGCTGTAATTATACTTTTTTATTTAGATATAATTCATATACACATAATCACATAAAATAATATGTATATGAATAATGTGTATAAAATAATGTGATTATGTGATTTGGTATAATATCTAAGAAGAAACTATCTAATCCAAAGTTATGAAGATTTTACTTCTTTTCTCCTATGAGTTTTATAAATCTAAGTCTTACATTTAAGTTTTGATCTATCAGAATCCAACTTCACTTCTTTGCTTGTGCTCATTTTTGTTTATTCATAAATATTTTATTCTTTTTATGCTATTTTAAGAGGTTTTATTTCAGTTTCAGATTTTTCCTTGCTAGTTTATAGAAGTACAATGGATTTTTGGTTATTGTTCTTGTATTGTTAACCTTGACTAATCCATTCATTAGTTATCTGTGTTCTTTAGCGTTTATATATATATATATATATGAATGTATTAACTACATATTTTTATATGTTATGTCTTCTACATATAGAGATAGTTATTTTGTTTTTAATCAGGAAGAATTTTATTTCCTTTTCTTGACCAGTTGTCTTAGCTAGTGCTCTCAAGTATAATGTTGATTAAAGATAGAGCAATTGGATGTTCTTTACTTATTCCTTACTATACAGGGAAAATTATCTATCTTTTAGCATTGAGGATGATGTTATCTATAGGTTTTTCTATAAATGTCCTTTGTTTAATTGAGGAAATTTCCTTCTAGTCTTAGATTGTTGAGTGTTTGTTCATCATTAAAAGATGTTTAAGAGCCGGGCATGGTGGCGCATGCTTGTAATCCCAGCATTTGGGAGGCTGAGACAGGAGGATCCGGGTTCACGGCCAGCCTCAGCTACCTAGTGAGGCACTCCGCAACTTAGTGAGATCCAGTTTCAAAATAAAGAATAAAAAATAGGGCTGGGGGTATAGCTCAGAGGTAGAATGCCCCTGAGTTCAATCCCCAGAACCGCAAAAAAAAAAAAAATAAAGATGTTTAATTTGTCAGTTTGTGTTTCTGTATATATTCAGGCAATCGTGTTTTTATCTTTTCTTACATTAATATGATATATGAGTGGTTTTCACATGTAGAAAAAACCTTGCATTTCTTGAGTAAGTTACATGTGGTCAGAGTGTATATATTCATATGTTGCTGTATAGTCAAAGGGATATTGGCACAGTTTTCTTTTTTGATATTATTTTTATGTTTTTGGTATCAGCATAATATTAACATCATGAGAAGAACTGAAAAGTGTTCCTTTCTATCTTTTTTTTAAGAGTTTGTGTAGGATTAGTGATAACTTTTCTTTGAAAGATTTACTGGTGAAGCTATTCTTGGCCATCTGATCCTTTATTTTATGGGAAGTATTTTGGTTACTAATTCAATCATTTCACTTTTGATAGATCTATTCAGATTTTCCATTTTCTTTTCTTTAGTTAATTTTGGTTCTTTGTGTCCTTCTAGGAATTTGTCCATTTCATCTAGATTATTTAATTTTCTGGCATACAATTCTTTTCCAATCCATTTTGTTTCTATAAGGATGGTAGTGATGACTTATTGTTTCATGATTTATTTTAGTGACTTGAGGTTTTTTGTTGTTGTTGTTCCTAATCAGTATCGCTAAAGTTTGGCAGAGTTCTTAATTCTATCAACCAACCTTGATTTCATTGAGATTATAAAACTTTCCACAAGTGGTGACACATGCCTGTAATGTTAGTACTGAAGAGGCTGATGCAGAAGGCTCACAGGTTTGAGGCCTGTCTTGGCAATTTAGTGAGACCCTCAGCAGCTTAGAAAGAGGCCCCTCTCCCCCCTTTTTTTCAAAACAACAAAAAAATAAGGGGCTGGGGTGTGGCTCAGAAGTGGCCAAGTGGAAAGCCCCTGGGTTCAATCCCTACTACCCAAAACAAAACAGTACAAAAACAAAAAACTTAACCACCCTCTTACATAAAACTACTGGGATCACAAGGACCAGAAATGATTTCCAGTCCTGATTTTCTGTTGCTGCTCCTGTCTCCATTTCCCATCTCTTTCAGTGTAATTCAGTTTACCACAAAGATTGTGAGCAGCTGGTGTATGTTCGGCCCAAGGCTAAGACATAATAAAAGAAGACATTGAGTATGAAAGTTGTGTGGGAGCTGAAGCTAAATTGCTGTAGACAGAGGAGACAGTAAGAACAAAAGACTCTCAAGAAGCTGAGCTATGTAGACAACACACAAGAAAGCTGAGGGTGGTAGAAGACAGTTGAAAGCAATATTCCATATTGAACAGCAGTAGGGATTGGCCAAAAGTAAGGAAAGGAAAAATAATACCTGTATAGAAATGGAGCCGAGAAACCATTTGAGCAGATCTTTGAAAAACATGTGAATTAACAGAGATATGGAAAATGGACTTGAAGTTCAAGAAAAACATTGTACTTAGAAATACATACACATTCAAGAAAGGGGAACTGTGAATATTCCATTTTAGCTAGATCTCTTAGTTGACCTTAAATGCAATTGATTCTGGAGAGGTGTGTTTGTGTCACAGTGTGATAGAGGAACTGTATAATTTATTGGTTAATCTTAATCTCAGTCTTGGCTTCCACAGATTAGTGACTATCACGAGAAAAATGGCCTTCCTTAAGAGTCTTTAAGGATAGGAGACTTATATGGAGGAAGATGTTTGTAAACCTAGTAATTTCTCATTGGCAATTTCTAATTCCTAGGAACCAGAGTGGGTGATGGGAACTAAGCCCACAACCTAAACCACCCCCATCTCAGTCACCACCTAACTTCTTCCCTTTTGCTTCCTGTGTATTCTGCTCAGGAAGGATCAGCTTTTTCCTAATAGTGTATGTTTACATTAGATTATTGGCACAGTTTCTGCATTGTATTGAATTTTTCTTTTTATTGTTAAATTTTGATTTTTTCGTATTGGGTTTGGCTTTTTTCCTTGCTGGTTCATTTTTATTTTAGATCATGATCTTTTTGAGTTAAAAAAATTTTGTAAAAAAAAATAAATTGTGCATATGCCTCTTTTGTATTCTGCTGGTAACATCCACAGTGTTCTTGGAAGATTCCTTTGCACAATGCCAAGAAAACATACTTGATGTATCCTGCTGATAACTTCAATCATATCACTGGATATTAAATTTGTCTATTTCACCACATGCTATACCCTGTGTGACTATGAATGAATGAATGAGAAAAGTTGAATTGTCCGTAGTAAAAACTCCATCACAAACAAGTTTAAAATTGAATATAGCATCAACAATATCAGGGCTCCATTATTTGCAATGGAACAATTTCTAGAAAAGATATCCTGAGAAATATACTAACATTAGCAATAAAAAGACATCTCAAGGTCCATGATACATTATAGTGGAGCCTTTCTAATTCTTAGTTGTTAGGACTATTTGGATAAATTTACAAAGTTATCACAGTAGTAATTTATTTGGCCTAACTCTACAAATAAAATCAACAATTATATTTAATTTGGCCTTCAAATCATTTCAAGCCAAATTCTACATTAAAACATTCCAATGGAATATTGCTAACATTGTCATCATTAAATTCTAAATGCACATGTGGTTTGTGACATACTGAAATATATTTTAAATTATAACAAAAGATTTCCCTTTGAACACCTCTTATATCACTGGTTTATTACTATATACTTATTACTTGGGTTGATGAGATTAAAGCCTACAACCTTTAATTTTATTTTATTAAGTGATTTGCTGCATTTAAAAAATCAGTATGAAATATGCACAACATATTAATCATAATTTGTAAATATATGAAATTCCAATAAATTCCCTTAAGTCGATCAGTAAGACAAATCAAGCTTTATATTTTATGCTGTGTGGTTCTGACTTATGATCATGCTTCTTTGTTATACTTTAAGGGAAAAAGCATATATTTTTTTCTTAAGATTACAATTTTCCAAAATGAAAACGCTTAATTTTTAAAAGAAAGTTACATGTCCAATATCTGTTTTAAGTCAAAGAAACCATGTGTCATAGAGAAATTTCAATTTTCATAATTCTTTACGTCTTTATAGCTTTCTATATCATCTTTGGTTAAATTTTGTTAAATATATTTCACATTCAATTGTTGAGTAATTGAATTCACAAGCCACCTGTTGGGGATCTTTGAAGAAAAAATGAGAATGGTAATTCACTGTTTTTCAATAATTCATTCCACTAAATACAGAGGGCCACCGTTGTTAATATAATCCAATATGAAGCAGCGAGTTAGAAGAATTTTTTGCTAGTCTCATAAAGTAGATATGACTATGCTTATGAATCTATTTCCTGATGAGGAAATTTAGAATAAGTAAGTCGAGGGGTAGAGGGGTGGGTAGCTGGGTGGGCCCTGAAGGGAAGCGCACCAAGACCTTGTGTGCATGTTTGGTTTGCATGACTTTGAACCAAACCAGATGTTGATTACAGTGTATCAATAAACGTATATAACAAAGAGCTAGAGTGCACTGGAGCTTTGTAGTGTTTCATGGAAGCTAACTCCCAGAAGCCTCGTCTTCATGATAAGATTTTTTTATATGGTAAATGAAGACTTTCATTCCTAAGACATAGAGATAGCCCAACATTTCAGAATTTCTACTTCCCCCATTATCTCTTCTGCTCTAACAGCAACTGTAACACTGAGTGGACAGGCTGTGCACTGCACAGAAGTGATGTTCTGATGGGAAGTAAAGGCTACGGAGGTCTAGGTGTGAGCACAAGAGGAAGGAGTTCTAATGTAGAAGATAAGCTGTCTAGAGTAGTTTAGTGAGCTGACAAAGAAAAAGGCCAAAAGAGAATGAAAAGGGATTAAAAAAAAAAAAAAAGGTGGGTGGAAATTTAACATAATAGCCCATTCTTTTAAAAGAAAACTCATAGATGTTAGAAGAATAAAAAGTACTGCCAAACCTGATATAGATATGGACACAGATATAGAAAATATAGATAAGTAGATGGATAAAAGACAGAAAATAAATGGAAATAGATAATAGATCAATGTACTGAATTATATACACACAATTTTATGTGTCTCGGATATATACATATATATGTATGCATATGAAGGAGAAAGATTACATTATAATGAGCTCAGGAATATTTACAATGCCATATATGAGAGGAATATCTGAAATGTTTTAAGGCAGCTAATCCCATAGTCTTTAGCAACTAATCTCATTTCCCTATAGCAGATATTCACATCAAAAACATTTCAGACCACTCTATTATAGTCTCAGTGATAAAATTACTTTATTTCGAGGGCCACAGTGAACAGTTTAGTAATCTGATGCCAATATGACTCTTGTTTGTGTCACTAGAATGTAATGTAATCTTGTAATATTTCAGACATGGAACCATAGTTTCTACTTTAATGCTGATTCTATATTTATTGTTGTGTGAACTGCTTACGTTCTTTAAATTTTCTATAAAATGATAAAGCTTATTTCATGGGGTTTATGTCAGAATTAAAGGAGTCAATATATTTAAGGTACTGGAAACAATGCCAAGAGTATGTTAAATATGATTAAAGTATTAGCTATAATTGCTATATTTATCATCATTCAAAAATGCATCTTTCCATCTCACATTTTTTCATCAAAGTGCTTTTACCTATTCATACTTGCTACCCTTGCTCCAGTACTTATCCCCCTTATATTTCATTCCTTAATATTCTATCCCCAATGCCTTCATGTTCAGGTCTTCCATGAATCTACTCCTTCTTCATTGGACTTCACAGTGACACTTTAATATCCATTGACAATTTGACCATAAGGTTCACTGTCTTTTTTTAACAATCGAATGCATACTTTGAGTTCTCAGTGCCCTTTGAAGGTGTCTTCTAATGCCCTACTTTGACTCTTTACCAGCTGCTGTGATTCAATGACTAGCCCTCCAACATTTGGATTATATTTTTTTAGTCCCATACCCACTCTTCATCTGGTACTCTCACTTCTAAAATCTTTACTTTCAGCCTGTCACTTTGATTCCAACTTGCTAGCACATGTTTATAGTGAGTACCTTGGTGTGTGGCTCACAATATTTGTCCTAATACATCTGCTATTATCTTGTGACTTAAATGCTCACAGAGATGATTCACTCCAGTCTGTATCATACTGGAACCCTTATATCCTTATTTCAACAACATCTCTTCCTAAGCCTTATCCATATCTATACCCGTGATGTCATAACTCATAAAACCCTCCTAGGTAACCACTTCTTGCTGTTTTCTATTCAGTCTTTTGCAAGTTTAGAGCCTGCCATACCACATTTAACTATTTAGTTCTTGCCATTAGCCCTTTTGCAATAACAATTTTTCTTGTATCCCCACAAACAAGCTCAAAACACAAAACATTTCAGCATCCCTTGCTTCCCTACCCTTCCTACCTCACCAGAAAGCTTTTCTCACCTATTCTTTATTATAATTAGCTAAGGAACATTAATAATACCCTATACAATGAGGAATATCTAAAGTCTTTTAAGGCAATTAATTCCAGAGTCTATAGCAATTCATCTAATTCCCGTTTTTTTTTTTGGAAGATGTTGATTCATCTATTTAAATGATCTATCAATTTCCCCACTCTATGTTGGTAAAATTTTTCTCATAAGCTTGTTTTCCATATTTATAATAACAAGATGAAAATTCTGCGGTACTTACCTCAAGCTCTGTGTCTTTCCATCATTGTAACATCACCTCCTCTTTATACCAGATTTCCTTGAATGGGTGGTTTGTATTTGTTGTATCCACTTCTTCAAATTATGTTCACTGTGATCTTTCATGTCTACAACTTCCCTCTTAGTGATTACTAGGCCATCAATGACTCCTGGCTTGTTTAATGCATTGGGAAAGTTTCATCTTCATTCTACCTAATCGGCCTGCAGAATCTGCCAAAAATGAACCAAATCTCTTACAAGCCCTTTCTAAGTTGATTTCTCTCAGACAGCTGGACCCTAGAGAAGTTTCTTCCCACCTCGCACACTGATATTTTCAGTTCTGTTTTTTTTATTTTTTTCTTCCTGCACCCTGGCTCTCCATAGACTCTGCCCTCAAGTCTGTCTTCTCTCTACGCTATATGCTCTCCTTAGTTGACTTTCTTCCCACTGTGGGTAACAATTCCAACTTAAATGCTGATACTTCCCAAGCACGTAACTCCATTCCTTTACTTAGGTCCAGATCTATGTGAATAATTATTTGCTAAAACCTTAACTTGAATGTGCATCTCAGTCTTCAAACTCAAACTGCCAAAAACGGGTATCTTCAACCCCTCCAAAGCTTCTCCTTTTCTGAATATCTTATTTCAGAGAATCACCTCAAAATCTAACCTTTACTATTATTTATCCATCATTCCACTCAAATTCTGACAATTCTTTGGCTTTTATCTGTTAGAATCTCTGATTGCCATGTTCCTTGCAAAGGTGGTTATTTCAACTATGGTTATATTCTCCTTGCTATTAATCTCCCTACTGCCAATCTTTTACAAGTTCGGTCTCTCTTGTACCTCATAATGTTCTTAAAATACAATTCTGATTGAGACTCCCTTGGTAAAAAGTGTTTGTTGTTTCTGGTCTTGGATATAACCTCTGATCTTTATGGTATAAAATATAAATAAGTCCTGACCTCTTCTCCGGGTTCATCCACCTGCCGCTCCCATTTCGTACACATTTTTCTAAGTATATCACACTTCTGTAGTGCTTTGTGGCCTAAGCTCTCTGACTCGCCAGCTTCTCTACCAGATACCGGTGCAGAAGATTTCTTCTCTGCCCTTTGCTGTGGAGCAGCAGGATGAACATGCATTTTAACAGATCTCTAGATTGTTCTGTTCTTTATTTTCGTAGAACCCTATCTATGACTCTATTTAAATGTACTGACTCTTCCTCTGAACTGTGTTTGCATCTTGTGCATAGAACATGGCAATGCATAATACGTAATGACTGCTGAGCAAAGATAAATAGATGGATTTGCTGAGTAATTATAAATAGATGGATTCCAAAGAGTAAATTAGGAATATCAGAAGTTTCTCTTTTTTTTTTCCTACCAAAAACAATGTAAATCTGGAAATACTCAAAGGACTCCATAGTGTCAGATGGGGATGAATTGTTCCAAAGATTTCCTCATGTACTAACTTCTTCATTCTCTGGGAGAGTCAAGATGAGGCTAAATATTTCCTTTTATCCTTACATAGAATGTTCATTTTTTTTATGTTATTCATTTTGTGTTATATACCAAAGCATAATTTAATGTGAAGCCTATAGGAAAAGCTGAATTCCTACGTTCATGTATTTGTTGACTAAACTATTTTAATCAAAATAGTTTTGTGTATAGACAAAGCTTAAATGTTTCATGTATATAATATCTGCATTGTTTATAAAACATTTTCATCTGTAACATAAAATATGATATAAAACAAAAAGTAAATTAAATTTTATATATATAAATTATGTGTATGTATATTCAGTCTAGGGAAGTGATAAATAGAAGTATAAATAAAGAGAAATGTAAGTAGTAATTCCAAATAGATGTAGTTAGTATCATTTTATGTCAGTTTCCTAGTAGCCATATTAAAGTGAAAATGACATAATTTAAGCTTTTCTTCCTTTAATTAAAGGGAAACTTCTCTCTAAAGGAGAAAAATTTTACCTAGTACTGACTTATGTATAAAAGTCTTTCCCGAAACATTATATGTATAGGCCATTTAATGAAGGTATTCTTCAACAATATTTTTGAATAAAACAACCAAATGGATTTCATTTGATTATTTATTGTGATGTTCTTTCATTTTAAAATAAGTAGGATATGATCTGAAAACTTATTTGAGAAAAAGAAATTCTGTTAGAGACTAAGGCAATATAGCTCAAGTATATAGACATCTCAAAATCTGATTCAACAAAGGCTAAAATTTATAGTACCCAGAGAAAGGACAGCCTTCCAATAATTTGTAGTAACTATTACAGCTATGGTGTTTATGAAATATCTACTTCTGTATAGTGACATTATAAGATTTTTGAGTTATTTTAAAGCCTCATAAATCTCTGAAAAATTAAATCCTTAGTAAATAGTAGTTTTCCTAAGGCAAATAAATTGAGTATAATTTTTAATATCTCAATAATAAAACTAACAAAAAGATAATATTCTATTGGTATTTACTGATAATTTATACATAAGAGTTTACTTGGGCATGGTGGCGTACACTTGTAATCCCAGTCCTTGGGAGGCTGAAACAGGGGGATCCTCTCAGCAAGGACAGCCTCAGCCAGTAGCAAGATTCTCGATAACCTAGCAAGACCCTGTTTCAAAAGAGAAAAATGTAGGAAAGGGAGCTGGAGTTGTACCTCTGAGGTAGAATTCCTGGATTCAATTCTTAGTACCAAAATATACATGAATAAATAAATAAATAAGTTTAAATATTGGCCTTAAAACCCTTTGTAAACAAGACATTATTTCATTATGAGAAAGAAGAGAGTGAAATGGCATCTTCCAGATACTTACTACATGACATACAGATATGCTAGGTTATTTTACTTATCTTACAGATTTTAATTCATTAAGTATAGGAATTAAACTTATAAAAAATTAAAGCTTACTAAAAGTAGACACTTAATTTTCATGGACTTTCATGGACTTACTGAAATCCAACACAGAGATGTGTTTACATGAGATCATGACATCAAATATTTAGGAGAAATATATTTTTCAGCAGAATTCTGAAACCAGTAGCTAAAACCACAAGAAATAAGTGAACAGAACTTATAAATTGATTCATTAAATATATTGCCTTAGGTGCATATCATGGGTATGCTTTGAATAATTGGGCTGGAGTTGTATTTAAAGTATTGCCATATATAAGTATAATACAATTTATTTTATAAAGATTTCCTTTGGGGGATAAACATTATGAATGTGTGCAGCTAAGAGAGCTCCATATCTCTATTTGCTAGTAGACCTTCTGGCTTTGCTTGCTCGGTCTTCTTTCTACTCTCTTCTCTGAAAAGGTCCTGCAGGTGGCTGATGGGTGGGTTGCTCTTTCCACATTAAAACAATAATAAGAGGAAATCAGTACAGAAAGGCAGGGTGACCAGGATCCATTGAGAAGATGCATCTGAATTACGTCCAGGGAATTTTCTTCTAGAAAAGAATATGTATAGCTAGAGTGTGGTTACAAAATTAATGAGAGACTCGATCAAAAAGGAAAATGGGTGGAAGAAAGATATTGAGACAGTGTGTGTGTGTATGTATGTGTGTGTGTGTGTGTGTGTGTGTGTGTGTATGTGTGTGGTACTAGGGGTTGAACTCAGGGGCATTCTACCTCTGAGCTACATCCTCAGCCCTACTTTATCATTTGTTTTGAAACAGAGTCTTACTAAGTTGAAACAGGGCTTCACTAAGTTACTGAAGCTGGTTATGAAACTGTGATCATGTCTTAGCCTCCCAAGTAGTGGGATTATAGGCATGCACCACCATGCCCAGTCCCATTGAGGCACTTTTAAATCACATTTTCACTTTTATTTTTTAAAACCAGAATGCTGTGTCATGTGGATCACATCTTAATAGCTGTATAAATTCCAACAAGATGGTAAGAGAGAGAATGTTTAAACAGGATAGGCAAAGAGTGATATGGAAGAGTTAGGGGGTAGGTCTTGCTGGGAGTTAGTTTGTGCCATACCTCTGATTTGATATTATCTGTGGATCTCTTTCTGAACTTCCTTTCTTAACAGAAGAACCCTTTGGCTAAGAACAGAGTAATGGACGAGAAAATTGCATTGTGTGAATCAACACTAATCTTGATAACATGTATGCGGAGAAGGGAGCAGGTGGGATCTGGAGGGAAACACACCAAGTCCTGTGTGCCTGTATATTTCTCTCATTCTGAACCTAAATATGATGTATAATTACAATGCACCAATAAAAGCATATTAAAAAAAAGAGAAAACATGTTGGGAGTCAGGCTAACTAGAGTTTGGATCCCAGCTTTTACAATTAGCAATATAAGATGCCCTAGCTAACTTAAGTTGTCTAAGCCTCATCTGTGAACGCAGAAAACAATAACTACCTTCAGGTTGTTGCCAGAATTAACTGATGTAACTTATGTCAAGTGTTTTACACACACTCGACATATCTTTGTAGCAAATAAATGTCATTATAAAATATGAGGGATTTTAATTAAGTCATTATTATGATAATCTTGTACTTCCAAGTTGTCTTGGTCTGTTCATGTTGCTGTAAAGCGATACCTTAGATGGATAATTATGAAAAAAAGAAATGTATTGCTCACAGTTATGGAGATGGGAGTCCATGATCAAGGCACCAGCAGAGATTGTTTCTGTTGAGAGCTAGATTTGTGCTTCAAAGACGGCATGCTCTAGGAGTTCTTACATCCTGGAAAGAATGGAGCTTTCTGAATTCTCTTTTTTATTTATTTATTTATTTATTTATTTATTTTTTTTTTTTGCGGTACTGGGGATTGAACTCAGAGGCATTCTACCTCCGAGCTATACCCCCAGCCCTATTTTTTATTCTTTATTTTGAAACCGAGTCTCACTAAGTTGCTAAGTTGCGGAGTGCCTCACTAGGTAGCTGAGGCTGGCCGCGAACCCGGATCCTCTGGTCTCAGCCTCCCGAATGCTGGGATTACAAGCGTGCGCCACCACGCCCGGCTCTGAATTCTCTTTTTTAAGGGCACGTATCACCTTTGGGAGTTATCCAAATCACCTTCCAAAGCCCTACCTCCAGATAATATGCATTGGGAATTAAGTGTCAATATATAAATTCTGAGGGGATACAAATATTCAGACCATAACACAAGATAATATATTTGGATTCGCTTCCAAAGAACACACACACACACACACACACACACACACACACACACACACACACACACCACGTATGTAAAGAAATAGATTGAAATTCAGTAAAGGCAAAAATCCCTGGGGTTATTTAAGAACACTGTAAGGAAAAAAGTATAGAGCATTGAATCAAATAAAAAAATAAAATGTAATATTAATATTATGAATGATTTCTGAACATGCAAGCTTATTAGGTACAAGCTGATAAAGGCATACATGCACACATCTCTCACTTAACCCTTCCCCAATTCCCGCCCCACTCCCTCGTCCTCCCTCCTTCTCAAGTTCAGATCAGTGATTGACTTTGATATGTTTGTGAAAGTGCGTCTTGTGCATTAGGGTGTCCCCCTTCCCCCATCGTCTTCAGTTAAGTCAACTTCTTTGCTCATCTAAGGTTTCTCCTTCATCTGGAGTCCCTCTTATGCCCCATTTTCTCCATAGATTTCCCATATTAGGGAGAGCATACGATTTTTTACTTTTTGTGACTGACTAATCTCACTTAACATAGTGTTTTCCAGTTCCATCCATTACCTGCAGCAAGCCTTTTTTATTTTTATTTTATTTTATTTTATTTTATTTTATTTTATTTTGCAGGACTGGGGATTGAACTCAGGGGCATTCTTCCTCCAAGCTACACCCCCAGCCCTATTTTTTATTCTATAGTTTGAAACCGGGTCTCACTAAGTTGCGGAGTGCCTCACTAGGTAGCTGAGGCTGGTCTCGAACCCGGATCCTCCGGTCTCAGCCTCCCGAATGCTGGGATTACAAGCGTGCACAACCCACGCCTGGCAACAAGCCTTTTTTAAATGAATAGATTATACCATTCCAACATCTGGAATATAAACAGTAAATAGTTCCTCAGGAATTCATACTGTGCCACCTTCTCCAAGGAAAGAGCATTAAAGTAATTTTCTAAATTGGAGCTTCATGTGTGTGTGCCATATGTGGTGGGCATTCTAACTACACAACAATTTCCAAATCCATACTTCACCACCTCTATGAGATGCATGCCAGGAAGATTTTAATCCCACCATTTTTCAAAACCACCTGCTTTCTAGGAAGACAGATCTGTTATTTGAAGGAAACTATGTCTACAGGTCTCAGGATTTTCCCCGTGCCACCAACCTGAGCAACTTCAGTGCTACTGTAAAAGTACATTCAATATCCAGACTCTATACCTTATTGATCTCCTATCTTCATGTGCTTACATTCTGATTTAACCACCCACCTTCATTGCCATATCAGAAATCATATTTTCTATTTACATTATATTTTAAATTCTAGCAGCCCTCTCACCTTTGATAAAATTCCTTATCTTTCTAGCTCTCTGAAATTTTTATTTTCTATTCACATATTATTTTAATGTGATTTTATTGGTGCATTATAGTCTCACATCGTAATGTAAATCATATTGACAATGACATACATCACACAGCACTTGGTGTACCCCCCGCCTCCCTCTCTCCCCCCTTCCCAATACAGAATACTGAGATTGGCAATGGTATTTTCACATATGTACACATAGTTGATAGTAGCATTTCCATTAATGAACCTCAGTCTTCTCCCTCCCCTTCCCTTAGACCACTTCCCTGGTTCCAGTGAGATTTCTCCTCCATTATCTGGAGTACCTCTGATATCCCAGTTACTGTCTAGCTTGCACATATTAGAGAAAGCATATGCCCCTTTATTTTCTGTGACTGGCTAATCTAAGAAGGTCCTGAATTAACATATTATTTGATTTCCTAGAAAGCAATGTTTTCTGATCTATTTGTATTTTATAAGCCTCACATTGTCTTTTAGGCGTCAGTTATATTTTAGAGATATTTCTGTCCCTTCTACCATTGTAGAATAATATGTTTTCATATTTTTTGTATGTTGTTAAACTGGGATGATATTTATTAGTTAAATATATTCTGACCTGCCATGCTGGTGCATGCCTAAAATCCCAGTACTTGGGAGGCTAAGACAGAAGGATTTCTGTTTGAGGCCAACCACAGCAATGTAGCTAGATGCTCAGCAACTTAGTGAGACTCATTTTCAAAATAATAAGGCCTGGGGATGTAGGTCAGAGGTATATGCCCCTGGGCTCAATCTTCAGTACTAAAAAAAAACAAAACAAGTCCTTCAGATCTACCTTTACTACTTTAGTAATGAGCAATTTTAATTTAAATTTTATGTGTTATAACATAAAGTATGTGTTTTAAATTTTATCCTCATAACCATCTTTAACCAGAAAATTAAACAAGCACTGAAAATGTGGAATAAAATACTAAATTTCAGGCCTAAATGTTACTCTAGAAGTATACTTTCCCTTTAAGCAGTATCTGAAATTTTTTATTATACCTGTATGCAGATGAAATATCTAGTATACATTTAAATTAATATTGTAAGAATTATCTACAAAATTCAGTAGTGTATATTGACCAAGTGAAACATTTTCCTGTTACATTCTTCAATTTGATGGTAGCAATGGCTGGAGTTTGTAGATACTTGGTCTCATTGGCTTTTATAGCAGCTTAGGTTAAGTATATTATAATATATCAGTCCCTGTTGGCTCTAACTACTTGGGCTTTTAAGAAGTTGAGCAGCAGTGGAATAGCAGAATACTAACACACAGGCAAATATGATAAATGTGTCATGAATAACACAAAATATTTTCCGCAATGTCACATAAGGAGTCATGCTGCATTTTGTCAATTTCCTTAGTAAATTCAAAAGTTCCCAACTCATGAATCAGTCAAGTATTCCGACTCCCACAGTGAAAATAGAGATTGTGAAAACAGTCGGCATCCAGTCACTGTAAATCACAATTCCAATTTTACCTTGTCCAAAGAAGGATATTTATATTCTTCTTGTTCCAAATACATGCAGAAGGGCAAGAGTTAATAACCTTTCACTCTTTTAAAATACTCGTTGATTTGCTTTCTCTCTCTCATTAATAGTTAATACTTATAATGATTAAATTGATTTAAAGAAATGAATGTGGTATATATAGAATTCTTTATATATATTTTAATTTGAAATGCATTATATATGTATATATAATCAAAATCAATGTTGTCTATATATTAGTCATTCTGTTTTGTGAGAATTTGCCAATATTGTTGCTGTTTATCTTTTCCATGGTAGTCAATTAACCACATCTTTTTCCTGCAGAACTACCATGAAGCAGTGAAAAGTATGTAATATGCTCTCTGCATACCTCTTAGGTACTTAAGGCTTACACTACATAGATAGTGGTACACGTCTGAATCAGTCATGAGTTATTTCCTAGACAAACTTGAAGCATTTTGTGTTCAAATAGTAAAGTCAAATGCCTACATTTTGACTTTAAAACTTATTATATTCTATATGAGGAAAAAGAAAGTGGAGAAATTGAACTGACCCCTGGTAAAATTACCTAACTCCATAGTACTCCTAGACAGCACTGCAGTAGATATTGAAATAAATGAGAGCAACCAGGTTCTATTAAATCAGTGATAAAATAATATTTAGGATCTTATATAATCTAAAGACTTATAAATATGATCTACATCAAATGTCAAGACTATGGAATGGGAATTGTTTCACATCAGGTCAAACTATTTATATAAAATTATCTTCCCCAAAAATGATCTTATAAATATTGACACACACTTTTTCTAGGAGATCTTTAGAAAATGATAACATCAAAGGATAATTTTAAAAATCCCGAAACTCATGACTCTTATATGAATATAAACTAGACATGTGGTAGATTTTATTTAGCTAGTTATATAAGAGTATAAGTGAGATGTTGTGAATGGTTCAAAAAAATTTCCAAAGCACAGTGTGGTGTTACATGCTTGTAATTCCAGTTCTTAGGAGTCTGAGGCAGGATGATCACAGGTTCTTAGCCAGCCTCAACTACCTAGTGAGCCCTCCTTAACTTAGTGAGACCTTGTTTCAAAATAAAGAATAAAAATTGGGTTAGGGGTGTATCTTGGAGGAATAATGCCCTAGGGTTCAATTCTCAGTACCAAAAAAAAAAAAAAAATCCAAATAGCAGACATTACATAGGATAGAAATGCTGCAATAATTTATTTAATATTATAAAACTTATAAAATTGGTCAATATCAATAGGAAAATGATAAAATATATTTCTATTGGATAATTTTCATTTATGTGTCTAAGAATTATTTGCAGCTTACAGAGTTGAAAAATAGGTTAAAAAAGTGGAAGACACAGAAATCCAATAGTATTAGGTGAATCAACAGTATTTAATTTTCCACTGAAAACCTTGGGCAATCTTTTATATCAAAGTCTTTCTCAATTTTTCTATAAGAGAAATATTTTAAAATTACATGTAGTGGACATTAGAGAGATTTTTACTTTGTCAAGTTAGTATTAGGAAAAATACAACAGCCAACCAGCACACAAAAACAATCACCAATTCGTTAGTAAAGTAAGTCATATTACGAATCCCAAATGAAAAATAGTTTGAGCATATTTTTTCTCCAAGAGAAAAATAAGCAATTATTGTATATATCTTTTCTCCTACATGCAATATATTACTGCTTTTTTAAGTCACTTTTATAATCATTTATTTATTTTCTTGAGGGACTTCAATTTTGCTTTTTTTTTTTTCTGTTTTTATTTTTGTTTTGGTAATAAGTATTGAACTCAGAAACATTCAACCTTTAATCTAGACCCCCACCCCAGCCCTATTTTATTTTTTATTTTAAAGAGGGTCTCAGTAAGTTGGTAAGGCTGGCCTCAAACCTGAGATTCTCCTGTTTCACTTTCTCAAGTACTATGATTACCTGCATGGACCAGCATGCCCAGCATTGGGAGAATTCAGTTTAATATTTGGTAGTTAGTCGCATCTAGGCTAAAATTTTCTTAAAATATAATTTGATTATCCTAAATTTGTCAAAACTTAAGATGTTTTTGGGAAAAATAATCTCAAATATATATTACTTTCATAGAAGAAAATTTAAATAGATTTTTCAGTTAAAAAAATCTTATGATGTGATAAACTGTACATATTATTTAGTCCATGTACATTTTAAAGTCATCTTTTCTCATGATGTAAATGTTCTAATATTATGAAACATGATTTTGCAAATATTCCAATTTGCCTTTAGTATGTTCAGTAGATTGTGCTGTTTCAAATTCGATTATTTTTTCCCAATTTATTTATTCACATATTACTTTTTGGTAGGTACTTTAAATATATTAACATATTTATATGCAGTAATATTGTTTCCATTTCTGTTTCTTAATGTTTTGTTTTGTTCCAGAGCCTTCAGCTTATCATCTCTATTCCATATTCCCACTTTTAGCTGTAGTTTTCAAAAATGCTTTCCTTATTTACACAAAGGCAAGACTTTTGTACGAAAATATTCTGAATGTAATCAAAGTGAAGGCTCAAACATTTCTTGAAAATGAGATTTTTCTGAACTGGGAATCAGAGCTATCTATTGCCTGATGCGATTTGAGAACAGAACTTGTTACAACTTCTGTGCATTAACAGTAGAAAGAAGAAATGAGATGAAATGGAGGTAAATAATATACATTCACAGAGCGAGAAGGAACACTGAGGGACTAACAGGAATCACGGTTATTAAAGTAAGTTTGCCAAGTTATGGCACCAATTCTCCTGTTTCACTCAGTTCATAGTAGACCTCTTATTGCTTCCATTTTTTTTTCTTTATAAGGTTTTTCCTGGATGTATTATTTTGTAAATCCATAAATGTATTTTGAATTCATAGAGATCTCCCATATACTGTATTCTTTTATTCTTGCAACAGCTACTTCTAATCCCATATTCAAATTATTGATATGGAAAATTATCACTGAGAGATAGAGTGACCTTCTCAAGGTCACAATGCATATCCGTGTCAATGTCAGGATTACAACCTAAATATCCGAATTCTTTTTTCTAATTCCTGTTTCACTATCCCATCCCAGTTCTGAAACTCTTCACCTCAGTTTACTGCATCTTGGATGGGAAATGGCTATCTTTAGAAAAGCAGCGTTTTGGTATTTATTAACACGTATTAAAATATACGTATATACATATAGCTGTTTGGGTTCTGGGAATTGAATCCAGGGCCTCTCACATGCTAAGCCAAGGCTTTACCACTGAGCCACATCTCTAGCCCAAATTGCACACAGCTTGGGAGCACCTCTGACTTTATTTATTTGTTTGTTTGTTTTTCCCATCAATGGCCCAAAACCCTAACTTCACTAAACCACTGCCCCTGAGTTATTGTGTAACTGTCTCAAACACTAAAAACTGTAAAATCCAGATTATTTATGCCCATTTTCTTCCCAAATATCCATACTTGTTTATTCAGCTGCCAGATGGATGAATCCAATTGAAAGTTTCAATCCATTTCTTATTCAGTGTATCCTAAAGTGAACTCAGCAATTTTATCCCAAGCTATTTGTAATAAGCAAAATAACACTCTTCACCCCCAAGATGCCTATGTCTTAATCCCTAGAAATAGTGAATATGTCAGTGACATGATTTTATGGTCTGAATGACCCCCAAATTTATGTGCTAAAACTTAATCCTCTTTGTAATGATAACACGAAGACTTTTGAGCAATGATTAAGTCATGGGAGCTCATGAGAATTAATTAATATCTTATAAAACGTCTAGAGGAAACTACTTAAGCCCCTTTTGTTCTTCCACATTGCACTTTGTGAGAACATAACATTCCCAAATTATGCTGTGTAAGGAAATAGCAAAAAGGTCCTCACTGGACATCAATGCTAGTGTCTGGGTCTTAGACTTCCCAGCCTTCAGAACAGTTAGAAATGCATTTATGTTCTTAATAAATTACCCTGTCTCTGACACTTTGTTATAGCAGCACTAAGTTACTAAGATGTATGATGAAGAGGAATTAGGTTTGCAGATAGAATGAAAATTATCAGTTAAGGGATTAAATCTGTTAATCAGTTAACCTTAAAATAAGAAGATTAACTTGGATGATTCAGGTGAGCCCAAGGTGAATCACAAATGCACTTACAAATGAAGAGGTGACAGAAGAGAGTTATCTCTGTAGCCCCTTAGATATGACTTTGTAAGAATGGTCAGAGAGAATCACAGTAAATTATTATGAAGACATAAAGAGAGGGTTGAGTCGTAAAATGTGTGTAGCTACTAGAAGCTGAAAAGACAAAGAAACCATTTCCTCTCTAGAGACCTCAACAAGGAGTATTTTCTTTGCCAATACCTTGGTTTTAGCCCAAAATTACTTTTGTTGGATCTCTGACCTACAAAAACATAAGATAGTAATTGTTTTGTTTTAGTCTACCAAGTTTGTGGTATGTAGTGGCATCTAAAACAAAAACAAAATATTACTATATCATTTGACTCCTGGATATAGGATTTTACTGTAATAAATACCTTAAAAACAACGTGCATGATGCTTTGTAATTGGGTGCTGGGTGATGGCTGGAAGAAGTGTAATGAGCATGACATAATAATCCGAGATTGTTTTTAGCCAAGCACTAGTAGACTGTGGATATTAGTGATTGTTTTTAGCCAAGCACTAGTAGAACTGTGGATATTAGTGGCTCTGCAAGTGAAGACTTGAAGTGAGGAACATAATAGAGAAAAGTGTAGCCCTAAGAAAATAATAATGCTATCACAAATAGACTGTCAGTGGAAGCCTGGGCACGAAAGGACAGGCTAGTGAGGGCTCAGAAGGAAATAGAGAATGTTTTATTAGAAAACAGAGGAAAGAAGACCTTCATTATGTAGGGACAGAGAGTTTTGTGGGATTTTTACCTGCAGCAGTGAGGACAGAGAAACTCATAAATCAGACTTTTAGCTGAGGAAATTTCCCAGAAAACTGTTGGAGGTTCAACTTTGTTTCTTGCTTTTATGTAGGATAAAAGAGATAAGTTGAAATAGGAATTGTTCATCAAAAAGGAACTAACCCTTGATTATTTGGGATATTTTCAAATTATCCATATTTTTTTTTTTTTTTTTTTTTTTTTTGCGGTACTGGGGATTGAACTCAGAGGCATTCTACCTCCGAGCTATACCCCCAGCCCTATTTTTTATTCTTTATTTTGAAACCGAGTCTCACTAAGTTGCGGAGTGCCTCACTAGGTAGCTGAGGCTGACCGCGAACCCGGATCCTCTGGTCTCAGCCTCCCGAATGCTGGGATTACAAGCGTGCGCCACCACGCCCGGCTTCAAATTATCCATATTTTTAAAAGACATTAAAATTAAAAGCTTTACTCTCAGTGTACTGAAACCTGTATCTGGACAATAATTTTCTATATATGGAGAAGATAAAAAGGTGAAAGTATTCTGTCATACAAAAAGCTGTGTGAAGATGTTAAGTGTGTCATAAGTACTTTCTAACATCTTCATAGAAACTAAAAATAATAATAAGATTACCTTAGAAATTTCTGGAGAGAACACTTTGATCTATTAGAGAGAATCCCATAATATGCAGGGGAGATACATAAAAATCTTGAGAATATTATACCAAGCAAGAAACTGCTATCTGGACCTTTGAGGAACACAAAAAATGTGAAGATGGTCAAACCTCAAAATTGGACAAATAAAAGAGATTTGTGAAGCTACTCAGCTATAAATATATTCTATATTTCATCTAAAAGGAATGATGATCCAAAAGGCAGAGCCTTGAGCTCAGAGGATCTAGACTTAAACCCAGAGAGTGGAACCAAAACCCAGAGACTTATTCCTAGGCATTGAAACCCAATGGAGTTTGCCTAATGAATTTTGAAATTGCTTAGAAATTGTAAGTTCTTTTCTCCTTTCATTTGTACCTCTTTTGAAAGAAAGTATCTGAAACTACTATCTTACACCCATCCTAAGTTGCATTTGGGGAATAATTTGGGGCTTCTGAGCTGATGGGAGTTAGATGAAATGTACCTTGAGGTGATGCTGTACTGTGATGAGAACATTTGGGGAATTGGAATGGAATTAAAGTATTTTACATGTGAGATAGATGGGTATCATTGGAGATCTGAGAAAAGACCATGCAGGGCATGTCTTGTCCCTGATACCTGGTGGATATGCCAAGTTAGCAAAGGGGAATTAAGGTGGCAGGTGACAGCCAGGTTGTTCAATAGCTGACTTCAATGTAGGAAGAGTATCTTGTATTATCTAAGTAGGTCAAAGGAAATCATAAGAGTCCTTAAAAGCATAAGAGGAAAGAAGTGTGGTGCTTCCCTGAAGCCTCCAGAAAAGGATGGATTCATGCTTAAACTTCCATTTTAGCTGAGAGAGAGATATGTTGTATGTTTACTCTTCAAAAATTCAGAACTCTCAGTTAATACATTTATATTAAGTCACTTAATTTGTAGTAATTTTTATAGAGATAGGACACTAATACTCTATTCTTGTCTCTTTGTTTATTTCAGTTTATAAGATCACTCTTAAACTATTCTTTTACCTTAGATACTGGGGATTATTCTTACTTTATCTCTCTGTTAGGTCCTGTATGGAATCAATCAGAGTTGGTAATCAAGCTCCCCAACTTTTCTAAAATAAATCTTCCTTTCATACCAATTATCACATCCCTTAGTAAGTTTCATTAGCTTCAGTATTTTTAACCAGTTTATGAGTATTCTTATGGCTACCTCCATCTCACCAGTGAAAACTTTTTTTTTATACCTTTCAATGAATGCCGATCACCTATTTTAGAGATTAATGTCCAACCTACTTAAAATTTCACAGGAAGGTTTCAATGCCAGGCTCCTGCTAACTACATTCATAGAGATCATCATCACCTTGCAGTTCATGCTGAGCCAATATTGAACTGTTCTGGTGATCTCCAGTGCTTTTCTATCTTTGTGTTTGCTCTCCTATCCTCTGTAATATTCCTACTCCCTCTTTACACCTGAGAAACACTTTAACACTCATACAATCCCATCTTCACAAAGATCTGTCCTTAATTGCAGGGCTCTTGCTAACTGTGTTCTCAAGTTGTACTCTCTTCTTTCCCTGAGCATATTTTTACCCTGATGTTTAATAAAATAAACGGATTATCTACTTAAAAGTTAGTAAAAGGAGGGTGCCTGCTGCAATAGCTAGTCAATAATAGATTATTTAAACTGAACTAAACTACTCCCCCATTTTGTTTGTTTCAGCCGAAGCTCCCCCCTGTACAGCTACACAGTTAGTCATGCCCTTGTCTAATCCCCCTTGTTTGAGCTCCAGCAGAACCTGAGGCTTGCTTTCAATTCATAGAATGTCAAGGTGAAGCATTATTTCAGGTGTAATTAAGATCCTAATTTAGTTTATTTAGAAGTTAATCAAAAGGGAGATTAACATGTACAGACCTGACTTAATCAAGGAGAAATTCTTAGAGACTGATGTCCTGCTTGATGTGAGAGAGTCTCATGCTGATCCTATAAAACCAAACAGCCAATGGTGAACTGCTAGCAAAGAGAATTCTATGGTGGGAAACTATGGAAGCCTCTAGGAATGGAGACTGGATTCCAGCCAACAGTTAGGGATGGGCATGGAATTAGATTCCTCCCCAGCCTAGGGAGCACGTGGCTAGGACAAGATATTGCCTGAAGCCTTGGAGCACCCAAAGCAGAGGACCCTATCTCATCCATGCCAGAATTCTGCACCCTCAGAAACTGTCAGATATAAATTTGTACTCTGCTAATCCTATAAGTGTGTGGTTGGGAAGCAAAAGAAAACGAATGCATCCACATAGACCTACACTTTCAGCTGTTATTCAATATTTTTCATTTACTATTAACTGTAACCCACCTCACACAAGTAAACAGTGTTAACACTACCAGCAATAAGACTCACCAATATCATATTCCTGATATTATTCACCAAGATGAATTAAATATTGCTTCAGCAGACTGTTGCCAATAAACAACCTGTTTAATCATGAGAAAATACCAGGACCCAAATGAAGAGACATAGTACAAAACAAAGAGCCAGTATGGGAGGCCATTCATAAAAGATAAGGAAAGGCAGAATAATTCTCTCCTATTGAAGCAAAACCCTGACACCAAAAACCCATGTAGGATTCTGGACAACAAAATTATGAGCACAATTATAATAGGATCTATTGATAAGTTAATATTATTATATGATGTTAGTTTTCTTGCTTAAATAATTTGTGCTTATTTGCATATGTATAATGTTCCTACAAGTCTAAAATTACTTTAAAATAAAACATTTTTAAATAACTAGTAAGCCAACCACAGAACAAAATGATAGTCCTCTAAACAGAATCCTTCCTATTAATTTTACCAGGAAAGTTTCTATTTTTCAGGATTCTTATGGCATTCCATTAATCTGTGTGATATGTGATGTTGAAAAATCCAACGCAACTTGTCTGATTGTATAACATCGTACACTAGTCAGAACCAATACAGCAATAAAGAGATCAGATTTAATCCAATGGGTAATTTCTGTTCTATAGTTCCACAGAAATGAAACTTTCACTTACAGAATAATTACCAGAGTAGACCAATCATTTTCAATTTCACTGTGAACCCTAACGATGAATGTCTTGTCTATATAGGCTGTTATAACAAAGTATCTTACATCTAGTGACTTGTGAACAGAAATTTGTTTCTTGTGGTTCTGGAGACTGGTAAATTTAAGATCAACAATGCCAGCAGATTGAGTGTCTGGTGACAACTATTTTCGGATCATAGATGTTACCTTCTTTTTGTGTTCACACAGGGTGTAAGAGACAAGGTAGTTCTTTGGGGCTCTTTCATAAGGATATTAGTCCCATTCATGAGAGCTCTGCCATCATGACTTTAATCACATTAAATGGCTCCACAACACATACACACACACACACACACACACACACACACACACGCATACACATGCACACATACATGCATATATTTTTAAGCCAGATTATTTTTCTTAAACTTTACACCTTATTTTCCTTTACACAATCACATTTCCTTCTTCTAAGAGGAAAAAACAAAAGGAGGAGACAAGTAGAATATATTTACTTGCAAATTGAGAAGAAAGAAGAAATTAAATTCAAGTGAGATAAGTGAAATATTGCAAAAGATGGTGAAATATTGCAAATATTGCAAAATAATTATTCTAATTAATTATGACATAATTTGAGAAATTTGACCTATTTTCTCCTTTTTTACATATAGAAGTAAAGACTGAATAGTATAGGAATATTAAGTGTTCTTGAAATTTAATTCTTGAACTTCCAAAAGTCAAATTATTTATCCTTTACTTACATATTAATTATATAATCAAATTTCTTTTCATTATTACTTAAAGGAAATAGAAACTGCTTCAAATCTCTGAGTGTGCGTGTGTGTGTGTGTGTGTGTGTGTGTGTGTGTGTGTGTGTGTGGTGGTTCTGCAGATGGACGACAGGGGCATTCTACCTCTGAGCTACACCCCCAGCCCTATTTTATTTTCTATTTGGAAACAAGGTCTTGCTAAGTTGCTGAGGTTGTTTTGAGCCTGTGATCCTCCTGTCTCAGCCTCCCAAGTATTGGGATTATAGATGTGTGCCGAAATGCCCAGTGAAGATGCCTCAGATCATTAAACATATCTGATAGATACCATATCTTAACTTTAGATCATTATATAAAGCAATAGAAAAAATACTACTACTATTTTTGTCTAATTTTCATTAGTTTTATAGTTTGTTTTATTATGATAGAAATTTTAAAAACACTTAAACTCTGTTTATAATTATTTTTCTATCATTGGCTTCTTTAAAAATTCAGACCTAAAAATGTATTAAAATATTGGAAAAAGCATCGCAACATTGTTTAAAGATTTTTTCCAGTTTATTGCCCAATTGTACTAAGTGTTCACATCTTCATGTCCTAGGTGATGTGTATTTTTGGATCACACATTGTTATTTGATGTGACATTTTATATTTGAAATAAAGTCAGTTGTAATTCATCATTATATCTTTTTGGAAGAATAACAGTAGGAAGGACTAAAGAGGTCAAAACCAAAGAGCTTGAAAGTCCAAAACATAGGCAAGGTCTATGATGGCCCAAGGAAATATATATTATTATGGCATGACCATCTTTAGAGACATCAATAAGGAAATTCACTGAATAGGTTAACATTTGTCTTATCTAGCTATCAAAATATATAGTAATGGTTAGATAGAAAAGAGTAAACTAATACAATCTCTTAATATATATTTATCCTCTATTTAGTGCTTCTACTAAGATTTTATTTTAATGATGTGGCAAATTAAATATTCTATAGTTATTAATAATAATAGCAATAATGTATTTTCCTTTGGAGTGTGTGAAGTTTTCAATACACACCTCTTCAAGAAGAAAAAGTGAACTGACCTATTAAAGCATTAAATGATAAACATAAATTGTCAGTTCATGAATTCTTAAAAATGAGATCATTTAAATATTACCTCACCACATTACTTTAACTTTCTTTTATTTTTCACATTGCTTTTAATTTGGGGGGGCTGGTGGGAAATAAAATTCTACTACTTAATATGCAAAGTTACCAATAAGCTGCTCACTTTCAAAATGATATTTTGTTTTAGTTTTCAACGAAAGGTGACAAATACAGGGCTTATCAGCCCCACTCCTTGGGGATATAATTAGCTAGCTTGTTTACATGAACCCTGTTGAGCTTGTAAGTGTCTATACACAGATTATGTTGGTTACCATGGACTGGCTGTGTCCACAGTGGATTCCCAACGTGTTCCTTTGCATATATTCACTCTTTCCAGAGCTCTCTCTGCTATCATTTAATTAGGATGCAACAAACTGGAGGAAATTAATTTCAATTTGAAATTTTCTACAATTAGGATGAAAGTGTTTAAACATGGGTGACTTACACTTTATAACATCAAATTAATTTATGCATACAACCTGAAGTCATTTGTAGCAAGAATATTCAAAATTAATAATAACCACCTCAGATTATGCCCTTGCTCCTAGAAATAGACTGTTTTGCTTCAAAAGTCAGTTTGCTCTTTAACCCATGATATCCCAGGTTTTCAATTCTGTGACTATTTCAATAAAATTGTCACAGACATATTAAAATGGATTGGAAATCACAGTTTATATGCACTAATATATTAGTTAATATAGGTTATAATTATATACTTATTATGTAATTATATAGGATAATTATATGTTTGTATAAAATATTTAATTATTGACTAGGAGTTCCACATCTGGGATGATAAGGCAATAAATTTAGGTTAATAGTTTTCTTTTCAAGGTTTAATCACAATTACTCACCTTGGAATAAATCCTGGCTATCTTTAGTTGTGCCTTTGGCATGTGATAAAGAAATTAAGAATATGTGATTTTTAAAGGATAAAATAAACCTAAATCAACAAATATAAAATATTCAAGGTAATACTCCAATGCTAAACTGAAATGCATATGAGTTCTCTGGATATAGTCTACAGCCAATTTTTTTTTTGTAGCTAGGATCCCCAGAAGGCCAAATATAAAGGGTTTGGCAAAAGGTTCAGATTGGGCCTACAGGTTTGGCATTCATAAGCATATAGGTAATGATTGGCATCATGTAAATAAATAATTTTTTCTTAACGCAAATAGCATAGAGAAAGACATGGATGAAAATCATAAAAATACCAAATCTTAAAAACAGCAGGAAAAAAGACTAGAGATAGAAAGGATGGGGAAAATAGGAAAGCCAAGAGAAAATACAGAGTTTTAAGGAGACCCAATTAACCATGTCAACTATTATAGGGCTGTGAAGACAAGCCTGAAAGACAACCATAGCACATCATGATCAGTGTGTCCTTGCTAATTTAGGACAGTAATTGAGAGGTGGCCTAGCTGGGATCAGATGCCAGAGGACCAGGAAGGAAAGTGAAAAGAGGAAGTAAATAACTATTTATTTTTCCTTAAGATCTTGCCTGTGAAATGTACAAGAGGAATAGGTACACTATGACTCAAAATCAACAACCTTTTCCCTTAAGGCATGAACGGACTGAGCCTATTATAAGATGAGGAGAAGCAACGTCTGAGGGGAGTTTGAAAATGTGGGAAAGAGGGTACAAGTGGTGGTTCAAAGGTACTAAGGCTGACAAGGATGGAGTTGCATAGCACAGGGAGAAGAATTCATTCAGAATCATAGAAGGGACACGTTTTCCTTTAAAAGAACCTGTAAGGAAAGAGCTGTAGTAGATGTAGACATCCATGTGGAGTTGAGTCAGAACATTAGACAGAATATACCTGAATACTTCCTTTTTCTTCTTAAAGGATAAGGCCAGAAAAACTATATGGCAAACTTGGGTGGGAAAAACTGGTAAAAATATCACGGAAGCACAACAGAGGAAAATGAGGAACAATAGGGGACAGATTGCCAGGGACTGCTGAGAACCGAAATGAGGCTAAAACAATTTTGAACTACATTGTACTGTGATATTATTTTAGCCTCTTTACAAATCAGTTTGGGGGACACAAGGGTGTTCCTGATATCTTGTTTGACTTTCCTTATGCGATTTTAAGTAAGTATATACACATGATATTCTAAACGGTTACCTTAATTTTTAAAAAACCAACAAAAATAAATACTTAATTTTTGTGGCTTATGCTAGGCATAGATACCTAAAATCAGTTATATCACCCACTTCCCACAATGAGGGCATTATTTATGTTCAAATTTTTAAAGAAAGGATGAATGTTAAGGTGTAAAGAAGCAACAAAGAGAAGTTTTATTTTTGTTTTTGCTTTTGTTTTTAATTGCATAATGGTTAGGATGTTTCAAGCTTTTTAATCATTTTTTTCCTGTGTAGGCCATGATCATTAAAATACTTCACTTTGATATAAAAAAAAAACAACTTCTTGTCTTAGGGGTACTTGTGAGGGGAATTCACAATTATGGATTGTTTTAATTGAATTATATCCTCAGAGCTTTAGGTTTGAGCTCTGAATCCACAATCTGTAATTTGCAAGTAATCAATGATGTTTATTTAAATGCTCTTGGGTAAAGATAATGTGAAGAGAGAATGTTGCTTATTTCTAACATAAAATTGTTTCTTAGACAAAATAGTAGGTCCCTGAAAATTATGTGATGAAAAGAATTAAAACCTCTGAATATTTAACACTTTCACTTTATGTTTACTGAATATTTTTGGGAATAGTTTATATGTAATTTATTTCAACTATTATTAAAATGTGAACATGAACTTTCAAAGCAAAAAATCTTATATTTTAAATATTTAGTAGTTCTAAACATCTTTTAATCTATCATGGTATAATTTTTTTCTGTACAGATAATCACTGGCTTTCATGGAAGGTGTTTTCTAGGCATGGTTGAATGTAAGGTGTAACTTCCTCTTATTTCTACCAAAACAGAATGCTGATATTTTTTTTTTTTTTCACTCAATTTGGCAATATTCCTGGGAAATACCGTAGAGACAAATTATGGCAGGCCTCATGTATATTTTCTCATGACATTTTCACAAGATATTCTTAGTTTTATAATATTTTAAAAGGTCAAATTTCTCCCATACCAAAGCACTTAAAAAAGTTCTGGAAAACCCTATAGCCTTATATCCAGAATAATGTAGGAACACTTTTATTTTTCTTAAAAATTAATGTAGCTGTACTTGAGTTTCTTCAGTCTCATAGTTGATCGTTATGCTTTCCAGAAATTGAAGACAGAATATTCTGGGAAGTACTATTTTTTTTTTTACCATCCTCTGAAATATTTTTGTTACTCTCTTTACAAATTATTTTATAGATTTAAAAATAGGCATATATTGCAGGTCCTAGAGTATAGCCCCTAAGTGATCATAGATGCTTACATAGTATGGTAATGGTTGGAGTAAAATGTGGCAAATGGACCAAAGACTTGAATCACTTTCACTGTTCAGTCTCAACTTCATTGCTCAGCATGCAGTTCTCAACCATGTTCTCCCTGCTTAATACCATCACCACCTGAGGCTCAACTATATGATGCATGAGAAGGTTTGTTACCCCAAATGACCAAATCTATCTAGCACTGATTTATCTGTATTTCTTTTTTTCCCTAGTAACACAGTTTTACTGTATCAACCTATTCTTATTCTTCACTCCAATTTCAGAGTAAGAGTCCTTTGCTCCTCCAAAAGCTGACCCTGCATCTAATACGTTTATTATAACTCCTTTGTCCTATGACTTATCATTTTCTTTATTATAGCTATCCTCTTATAGCTTGTTCTTTACATATTTTCTTTTGATCTTGCCTCCTTGCTGTTTTCTTTCTAGAGCCTTCTATATCTCCATCATCACTTTTAAGATGAAATCTTCATACTCTCTCATCAAAACTTATTTGGTTGTACCCTATGCAAATTCTTATCTTCAATTGTCCCTCTATCTAAAATCCTTTCCTTTAGGCTTTTATTGGCTGTCTGAAATTAATTTTGTAAGACAAATTCTCCTTCAAGTCAATTAGTTACCAGATTTATGCAACCCACATCTATAGAATAATGGGATGTTAAAATAGTGGAATGTTTTATTTGGATATCCTCATCTATCTTTTTATCATATCAGATTTGGTATATAATTTCCCCATGACTGAAGTGTTTCAGGAATTCTAAGGTAATGATAACCAGAAAAATATTAGTAACAATTATTATTACTAAATTAAATGCTCACTAACTTGCTGGTTAATAATGGAAACAATAACATTTTAGTCAAATCACTTCTATGGTGTTCTTTAATTTTTTTCACTGGATTTATTCATCAATCATTTATAGAAAGTATATGTGTCTTATGCTATGTTTACATTATGAATATGTATTAAACTAGTTATATCTATTCTGTAGTCATAGGAAACTTTCAAAAATAGTGACAAATGCAAAAGAAGGCAGACAAATAATAAATATAATATAACCTATCCAATGGAAAAATGGAACGATATATAGTTATCTGAAATTAGGTTTATCCCTAAGTATTTTATTTTTTGGGGTGCTATTGTAAGTGGAATTGTTTTCTGGATTTCTTTTTCAGTGGATTTATGGTTGGCATACAGGAAAGCTTCTGATTTTTTAAGATTGATTTTATATCCAGACACTTTGCTGAATTTCTTGATCAGATATTTAGGAGGTAAAATCCATATAACAATATAATCACCCGGAAAAGAGACTACTTCAGTTATATGGATTGGCAAAGCCAAAGAATGACAGCTTTTGATAATTTTGATATCATAATGAAGAAGAGAGAAAAACACAAGATTCATTTTATGTTACATATTATGCCAGTAAACTTATCACTCCTTCCAAAAATATACAGACACAGACTAAACAGCAGATAATAGAAGGTAATTTTTATTCATTTTTCATCCTAAGATGTTCTGTTTACCAGTATTGAGGCTCCTTGAATTTGAATGCAAGACCTTATTAACTGCTTGACAGGAAAAGTCCACTCAGAAATCAGACTGGTCATGTTTTGCTTCAAATCTCCAGTGGCTCCTGTAGCTTCCATGAATTATTCTGTCTATCATAGTGTGTATAAGGGTTTCAGTTGTTGACAGATGGGCTATTACTCCCTTCTCAGTAAAAATGAATAAGTGAAACTTCCTCTGAAGAAATAAAAAGGTCCAGGGATACCTTTCAGCCATAATATAAAGAGGAAAATGGGTACTTACTGTTTTAATAGTTTGTAACTTAAAGGACAAGACAACAATTTAGCATGTTGGTTGAAATTAAGCAGTAGTAGTCTTTCTCAGTAGTATTCTTTCTCATGTTAGTTTTCTCAGGCTAAAGGAATAATTGAAAAATAAGAAAGTTGTGGATTTGCCTCAATATTCTAACTGATAATTTACCATTCTATCAAATTATCTGTAAATTTATTTTACCCAAATAAGGAGATAGAAGTGTCTGAGGCTGTAGATAACTTTTCATTGTCATATACTTTTTCATGTTCAGATTTAAACATATTTATCCAATTCCTTATTTTAAGAGAGGATTCTTTTCTATAGAGTTGTCTTGGCAATGTTTATTCATTCAGTCAGTCTGTCAGTCAAAAGCTCACATATAGCCTGGCATGGTGGCACATGCTTGTAATCCCAGTACTTGAGAGGCTGAGAGAAGAGGGTCCAGGTTCATGGCTAGTTAGTGAGGCCCTCAGCAACACAGTGAGACCCTTGTTTCAAAATAAAGAATAAAAAATAGGACTGGGGGTGTAGCTCGGAGGTAGAATGCCCCTGAATTTTGTGCCCAGTACCACAAAAACAAAACAAAACAAAAAAACAACTCACATATATCATCTACTGGGTTGTAGAAGTAAATAGAATATAATCCCTGCCTTTGAAGAGCTCCCTTCCCAACTGGCAAGATGTTTCACTTAGAATTATGTTTAGCTGTGAGCTGTAACAGAAACCCAACTACAGGGCTTTGCTGAGTAAAGGATTAGGATTGGCAATCCAGCTGTAGGATCATGGCCTCCTGTCATCATCTCAAGACCAGCACTTTCTTTCTTTCCTTCCATTCTACCTTCCTTCACATGTGTCTTTCTGACAGTCACAAAATGGTGGCTTCACCTATTTACATTGTTTCTGTGATCCAGAGAGGGTGGGGGGGAATTGAGAAGGCAAATGGTACATGGCAGTTAAGATTTCTCCTTCCCCATAACCATGCCAAGTTGACTTGTGGTCACATCTCATCAACAAAGGTCTATTAAATCCTGTGACTCTCTTTAGATACCAGAAAGTCTTGGAAATTCAGAGATGAGCCAGGCTTATTGCTGTCCTTAATGAAACAAGATTCTATGGATTAAGAAATAAGAAAATGATTATGAGTTCACAACTAGATATTTATACCTTGGTACCCTTGTCCTTCCCCCCAGAAAAATGCCATGAAGTAGGTGTTTTATGGAGATGGTAAATAAATTCTGGAAATACAGATGGCAAGTACTTCAAATAATCTCTCTAATAAGAGCTAAGCTTGTGATGAAATTTAACAACTAACACATTTTTAGTTAGTCAGAAGTGGGGAGTACTAGCCCATGAAGAGGTATCAATATACATAAATGCATCAAGAATAAATAACTGTTTATGGAGTTGCAAATTAATGCAAACACTTTGGAAAACTATGGGGAGGATCCTCAGAAGAATGGGAATGAACCTTCCATATGACCCAGCTATATCATTCCTGGGTGTCTACCCAAAAGAATTGAAAACAGACTACCATAATATTACATGCACATATATGCTTATAGCTGCACAATTCATAATTGCCAAACTATGGAACCAGCAGAGATGTCCATCAACAGATGGATAGATTACAAAATTATGGGTTATATACACAATGGAATTCTACTCAACCATAAAGAAAAACAAAATCTTGCCATTTGCAGGGAAATGGATGGAACTGGAGAATAGTAACCTAAGTGAGATTAATCCGTCACATAAAATGAAGGGTTGGATGTTCTCCCTTATATACAGAAGCTAGGGAGAAACTGAAACACAGGAAGGACTCCAGACAAAGGAGGAGAAACCTTAGCGGAGTGAAGGAGGGGATCTAATTGAGGGAGACAGGAGGAGGGAGGAGGACTTGAACAGGGAAACACCTCAGTGGATACAGTATACACACACAAACTTATCAAAGCCAATTCCTGTGATAAGCAAGGGAAGGTAGGGATGGAGAGGGAGTAGGGTGGAAACTGGGGGAGGGCTCAAAAATAACTGGGTGCATGTATGTCTCTATCACCCTGAACTTCATCAAGATGTATGATTACAATGCACCAATTTTAAAAAAGTTAAATAAAAAAAGCACCTTGTTCACTCAAAAATAATAGCAAAACACTGGTGTTAAAGGAACAGCTAATTGAGGAGTGATGATAGGAGTTTCTTTGTATGCACATACTTTGGAATTTACTTTAAATATAGTAGTAGCTATTTAAGGTCTTTAACCCACAAAAATCAATGATCAGATCGATTGCCGAGAATCAACTGAAGGCTGTAGCATTAATCCACATGAGTAATCATGAAGTCAGACCCATACATTTGAAAAAGATACCTGTAAGAAGAAAAACAAGTGAATGCTACACAAACAGAGTTTGAGTGGAAGAGGACCAATTTGTTTAGAGAAGCAGAAATTATGTTGTCTAGAAAGCATCCAGCAGCATACGTTCAGGAGGATAGAAGATTTGGAAATGAGGAGAGTAATTTGAGCTGAAAATATTGACTGTGGAATCATCTTGTAAGACATAACTGAAGTAACTGTTATGGATAATGACACTCAAAACAAATCATGACTATTTAAATAGGTACAAAAGAGAATAGTAAAGATAGTATTAAAAGTCATGGATAGGAAGTCAAATAGTGTAGAAACTGGAATAAGAAGCAATGGTCAAAGAAATAGACAATCTCAATGAAACTGGTCTCTTGAATATTAATGGAAGAGATAATTCTTGAACAGAAAGGGAGGGTTTAAGAGTATCAGATGCCAAATTCAATAAGATCTGGGTTCTGTCCTTTGAATTTCAATAATACGTAATCATTAGTGAGCTTATTTGAACATGTTCAATAAAGCTAAAAGGGAGAAGGCCGTCTAGTTGAATGTAGGTAGAGGTTTAGGTGGGGAAGTTGATACTACATATGGGGAACACCTGCGGGGAAAAATGAGGATGAAAGAGAGCAGATAATTGATAGAAGTTGATCACAGGGTTTTATCAGAGTCCTGTGTGCATGAGCATATGTTTGTACACATCTATTTTGAGAGATTTGAGCACAGTATGTGTTAGGAGAAAGACAGTAGAGAAGTCGTTATATGAGAGGCATTGATGAAGAGAGCTGATATGATGAACAGAAGACTCTTCCTAATAGCAGATGTGTTCTGGGAGTATGTTTCAATAAGAAACCACTTATGCTTATTTACATCTATAGATGAAACACAGATGATATTTGCACTGATTTTAAATTTGTCATATTAGCTGCCTCCAATAACCATAACCAAAATATGGGGTCTACAACCATCATTTCATTCATCCAAACCATAGTGGGTAAAATATTTATTGATAAGTGTATAATGAACAACATTTTATTCTTGTGAAATGGCAACATGACAGCTTTCAATTTTCATTTCAAATAACTTTATTCTATTTTATTTTATTCATAGATATACTCACTATTTCCAGGGAGTACAGATAGGTACATGAAGGATAAGAATATCTTCTACAGAGCTCAGTTTTAAGTAATGATATTCATTTAAGGTTCAATTTTTTTTTTTTTTTTTTTTTTTGGTACTGGGGATGGAACTCAGGGGCATTCTACCTCCAAGCTATACCCCCAGCCCTATTTTTTATTCTTTATTTTGAAACCGGGTCTCACTAAGTTGCGGAGTGCCTCACTAGGTAGCTGAGGCTGGCCGCGAACCCGGATCCTCCGGTCTCAGCCTCCCGAATGCTGGGATTACAAGCGTGCGCCACCACGCCCGGCCTTAAGGTTCAATTTTTTAACATGAATATATTCTCATCCTCATAAAGTTTTCTTTGGTATGTGTCATTAATATTTACTCAGACTTCAACTCTTATCTGTGTTTTGAGTTTGCATGCAAAGGGGAAGGAAATCTATGTATAGTCTATGTAACTGTTAACAACAGTACTACCTCCTTGTTATTAAAATTTTTTATAACTTGTACTAAAGCTAATGTCTCTTTTTTATTAAGCTTATTCCAGACATGATTTTTAGTGTGACTTACTTTTCCTACATTAAACCTCAATATTTGTGTTCACAAATATAAACAATTTAATACAGAGCAATGGAGTTAAGGATGGAGTTAAGAACTTTTATCTTGTACCTACGTACACTTTTGAACCCAATTATCTCAGTGTGAAATGTTAGAGACATATCAAGAAGCTGTCTAGAAGTACAATATACAAGTAATCATAAATGAAATCTTTGCAAAGATATTAAACTTCTAAAATATAGCTGTTGGACATGTAGCTATTTTCATTACTACTTTTCACCAGAGAAATAGAAATTATTCTTAAGAAGATCAGTGCAGTATGATACTATAAATAAACGATCATGATAAGAAAGTGTTAGTAAAAAATTCTTGCCCAAAGAAGTATGCAATGATCCAAAGGGCAAGATAGGAATTATTGTTGGTAATGCATTTGGTATAAAAGTTCTGTCATTTTTCTTTCTAACTAGTAAATAAAAACTAGAGGCAATGTGAAAAACTGCTGTTTCTTCATAATATTTACTATTCAGTCATGGAATTATTAGCTATTTAGTGAAGCCCTCTGTAACTTAGTGAGATCCTGTTTTCTCAAGATACAAAATAAAATAGGGCTGAGGTTACATCTTGTAGCTCAGAGGTTGAGTGCCTCTGGGTTCAACCTCCAGTTCCAAAAAAAATTACACACACACACACACACACACACACACACACATACACACACAATTTAAATCCAGTCTTTTAAGGTAGGAGACTGCATTATTATTTTTATTTTAACTAATTAGTTTATTTATTTGGTACTGGGGATGGAGCCCAGGTATCTCTGAGCTATACCTCCAGGCTTTTTTAAATTTTTATTTTGAAACAGGATCTTGCTAAGTTGCTGAGGCTGACCTAGAACCCACAATCCTCCTGTCTCAGTCTCCAAAAAACTAGAATTACAACCACTGGCTACCACATCTGGCTACATTGTTCTTTTAAATATATTTCTCTTGAAAGTTAAATATTTGTATAAAGCCAATTAGAAGAATATGGGTTATGTAATCAATATACAGTGAAATTTGCATTTTTAGTACAGTTTGATAGGTTTGGATAAATGAATAATCAGGTAATCATCACCAATAATATAGATACAGAATGATCCCACAACCACCAAAATATTCCCTCAAGATCCTTTTAATTCAAATCCCCACAACCCCTGCTCTAGGTTTTGACAATTGATCCCTGATCTGTTCTCAGTCCTCGTAATGAATTTCTTTCCAGAATGTTCTAATGGAATCATAGAGGATACACTCTTTAAAGACTGTCAAATTTTTAGTCTTTGGCACTGATCCATACTGTTGTGTAAGTCAGTGGTTTACTACATTTTGTTTCTACATAGTATTACACACAGATTGAAATTTATTGTTTCACAGTTGAAAGGTATTTGCAGTTTTCTAGATGCTGAGGACAAAATTATAGCTTCATCCCCAAATTCATATGTGAAGCCCTGACTCCCAGGACCACAAATGTGACTGCATTTGGAGATAGGGTCTTCATAATAATGGTCATTGAGTTAAATGAGGTCCTTAGGGTGGCCGACCATCATCCAATATGACTTGTCTTTATTAGACATATGTAGAAGAGAAACTGCAACAGAGAGACTTCAGAATGAAACAACACTGGCAACACCTTGGGCTTCTATTTCTAGCCTGCTGAACTGTGAAGAAAATAACTTTATGTTGTTTAAGCCACCCAACCTGTGGCACTTTATTATGGTAGCCATAGCAAACTAACTGACCAAGTCTATCGATTACAAATAAAAGCTACTTTATAGAAATAGATACAAAATAAAGAACTAAAAAGTAGAAAACAGAAGAAACCAGTTCAAGATACTTGAATACCAGTCACTGTAAAATTGTTTCCACTTTGCTATAGATTTAGTTTTGTGTAATAAAATGTTAGACAACATAAGTAAAAACATAACTATTCATATTGGGACAAAATATCAAGTAGTGGGACTATTAAATCATATGGATGTCAAACATTATAATGAATTGCCTTCATAGTTTCAAAATTGGCTCTGTGAAGTTGCATCAGTCCCACTATTTATGAGTCCAGTTGCTGCACATTCACACCCAGACTTTATATTGTCCTTATTTTCACATACAAATTGTGTATAGTGGTGTCTTGTCATTTAATTTGCATTTCCGAGTGACTGATGGTGTTGAACCTCTTGTAATGTGCATAGTTGTCATCAATATTCATTATTTATTGAAGTTTTTGTTTCATCTTTTCATTTTATTGGATTGGCCCTTTCCTTATTATTGAGTTTTGAGAATGTTCCATATTCACAGTGCAATACTTTTATCAGAGGTGTGAATTACAAACATCTCTTCCAGTCGGTGTCTTCTCTCTTCCTTCTCTAAGCCACATCTCTCACAGCATAAAACTTTTTAACTGTAATGAACTCCACTTTATCATTTTCTTTTCTTTTTCTGGATTGATTTATGCTTTTGCATCTAAGAATGCTTTGACTAACCCCAAAGTTACAAAGTTTTTTTTTTTTTTAACTCTGTGACTCTTTATGGATTTATAGTGGTTCTTTAAAGTATTTTTAGAGATATGTAAAGTATATAGATTCATTTCTTGGCATACGGATGTCCAGTAGTTCCAGTACCATTTGTCAAAAAAGTTATCTTTATTCATTGAATTACCAATGTAACTTTCTCAAAAATAAGTTAAACATATTTGTATGTTTCTATTTCTGGACTTACATTCTGCTCCTTAGATATTTGAATGACTTTTTTCACAGCACCATACTGTCATGATTAGTGTAGATATAGAAGAACTCTTAAATCATAACATATGATTCCTCTAACTTACTCCTTTTTAAAAAATATTTTGATTACTTTAATTTTTCTCCTTTATCTATATATTTTAGAATTAATTTGTTGACATGTCCAAAGAAACCCTGCAGGATTTGGGTTGGTATTGAATTGAATCTGTAGGTATATTTAACAAGAATTAACACCTCAAGAATATTGAATTTTCCAATTCATGAAAACCATACAGCTCTGTTTATTATTTTTTTTCATTTTTCAGCATTGATTTTTAGCTTTTAAAATACAAATTCTGCACATATTTGGTAAATTTATACATATGCACTATATTATTTTATGTCATTCTTAGTGGTACATTTTTCTATCTGTTTCTAAGTGTTCAGTGTTAATATATAGACATATGATTTATTTTTATATATTGATTTTGTCTACTCTACTCTTACTAAACTTATTATTTTTATTGTTGTGACGATGATGATGATGATGATTATGATTATGATGTATGTGGTACTGGGGATTGAACTCAAGGGAATTCTACCTCCAAGTTACACCCCCACCCCCTTTTTATTATTTTGTTTTGAAGCAGGGTCTTGCTAAGTTGCTAAGCGTCTCACTACACTCCTGAGGCAGTCCTCAAACCTGTGATATTCCTGTCTCAGGCTCCCAAGTACTGAGATCACAGCATCACCACACCTGACTGAAACTCACATATTTGATTGAAGAGATTTTTAATCTATAACTGAAGATAATTTTATGTAGACTATTATGCTCTCAGAAAATAGACACTGATTTATTTCTTCTTTTCAAACATGGGTATCATTGATTTATTTCCTGTATTAGTCATTGGCTAGGAGTTCCACAATGAAGTTGATCATAAGTGTAAAAAACAGACTTCCTTGCCTTGTACCCAGTCTTGAGGAGAGCCAATCAGACATTTTCCATTAAGTGGGACTTAGCAGTAGTACTTATGTTGTTCTTTTGAATGTTGAATTTTGTCAAGTGCTTACAATTTATATAATAAAATGATGATGCAATGCTTCTTCTTTATCTATTAATATTGTGAATTGCCTTCATTGAACTTCGAATGTTTAACCAGCTTTGCATCCCTGGTGTAAACCATTTCGTTGTGAAGTATTGTCATTTTGAATTTCTTAATATTGGCATATTTCATTTCTTATTATTTTATTATTTTTTTCATATATGTCTTTGAGGCATATTGGTTTGT
Organism: Graphiurus murinus; assembly: GCA_004027655.1. Lineage (NCBI taxonomy): Eukaryota > Metazoa > Chordata > Mammalia > Rodentia > Gliridae > Graphiurus > Graphiurus murinus. Next base: position 982 of record PVLC010014118.1, on the reverse strand, counting down.
ATTATTCTTTTATTTTATTTCCTTTGTCTCAAGGTTCTTGTGCCTCTGCACTGAACCTGGTATTATCACCACAGCAGCATAGCTTCCAAGCTAGGGCTGGTATTCAGGCAAGGCTGGTGGGAAGGGGACATGAAGGAAAGCAGAAGAAAAAGGAGCATTATTCTTCTAAATATGTTCTTTACAGAGACCACACTCCCTAGTTTTCTAAGTAAAAAAGAGTTTCTCTAAAAAATAAATATTTCACACCTTGAGTTAAAAAACTGGGAGAAAAAAAAAGGCATTAAAACCATCCCAGGTACAGGTCACTATTCACATTTACATCTCACCTTCAATCCTTCTATTCTTGTTTACTTTTAAGAGTACTCAATAGTTGCTTTTTTATGTCCAGGCTTTTATTTTAGTCAGTAGGAATCACAGGCTGAGGACAGCATGCTTCATCTTGGCTGGTGCCTGAAACCTATTCTTAAATATTTTTTAAAGAATCCTTCAGTGACAAATCGGACTAGTAGCTATGTCTCTCACTCTACTTCCCTAAGATGAAAGGCAAAGTTTCAAACCCTTTACCCACCATATAATTTAAAGCAAGTTGAGAGTAGAATTCTTTCTTTTGCGTATATCCATATGCAAGAACATTTAAGTAACGGAGGTAGTCTCCTGTTAACCTATATGAATTAATCCCCACACAACTTTACATGGGAAAAAGAATGCCTCATTTGAATTTCAATTTCAGATAAATAATTTCATATTATTTTGTTGAAGAAACATTTTCTAAAATCTTTACATTGACTAGGATTTATCTCTGCACATCCATCTAAGCTTAAGAGCCCTCAAAAAAATAAAATAATGAAGGGAAGAGGAATGCAGTACTATTTTGCTGAAGCCAAGTTATCAGCAGATTCCATTGCAAGTGGGCAGTCATAATAGAACCAAGAGTGTTACATCCACTAGGTGTAATTCTGCATATCAGAAGAGAGGGTGCAGA
>PVLC010014117.1:0-39642 GCA_004027655.1 Graphiurus murinus | reverse complement strand
AGCAGAGAATTATGTCTGCTCTCTTTTCAACAGTCTTTCAACTATTTCTGGTAGGGCATAGTTTCTAGTCCATTTACCTCCCTGGTTTGCCCTCTTAAAATGTGGAGCTTGTTTGAAAACAAGCCCTTGAAGGCAGCCAAAGCAAAACAGAAAACAACAGGATGATTATCTCCCTTGCTCTGAATACTGTGCCATTAGTTCTGCCAAAGACAGCCAACAATGTCAGTTGGTTGGCTAAAACCTTCCATCTTTTTAACAAGAGCTGCCATTGATCCAGGTCTCCCCATTCTATAAACAGACAACATTTTCCCCCACTCTTGGAAGTTGCATTCAGTAGAGCTTAACTGTATGTTTGTTCCTTCAACTGCCCTCAGCATTTTGAAGCTTTTTTCTATCCTGATTTATGACATCCAATTGGTTCATTTCCCTCCCAACACTGGGGCAGATACAATCTGACCCACCTTTTTTTTTTTTTTTTTTTTAACCAAAGGCCACTTTTCTCAAGCTAAGATATCAAGTCACTTGCTTAACAGCTGCTCAACACATTTTATTTGGTGATAATTTAAAATATTTTTATATTATAACATACATGGATAGATTTTTTTAAAAAACAGAAAATGGATCCACTTGACATAAAAACCTAAGACTTCAAAGACTTGCTGGTATGCTTTCAAAGTCTCCCTCCACCCTGCCTACAATCCACCTCTGCACCTTTACCCCTCTGTACCCTCCAAAAAACATATAAATTTTGATGGAAAAATAGCTAGAGTAGCATTGGCAAGATAGTGAATGGCACAGCCATGTGGTTAATCAGTCTGCAACAGAACTATGTATCTCATCATAACTGAGCCCATATTTTTTTATTTATCCATTAAATAATCCTAACAAACCTAGTCAAAGACCTGGTTTCATTCCAGTATTTCCTAACAATGACATTACTAATCTCTCTCTTCAATAAGCAGCTGATTCAAGAAAGAAATGAGGTTAGTTTAGGAAAAGCTTGCTCTTGGAGAACTCATACTGACTTTACCATGCCTCTTTCCTCAGTCACCATAACTACCCCTTCTTCCCACCATTTAAATCACTCCTACCTTTTGGAAGGCACAAAAGGGATGGGGCTGTAGCTCGGTGGTAGAGCACTTGCCTAGCACTCTAGGGTCTATGAGGAAAAACAGAAGCTTATCTTTCAGGGGGCAGAAAGATGTTACATATGCAAATAACTATAATACAAGGTAAAAAATGCTTTAGGAAAGTTCCAGAAACAGGAAAGCCTGAACTGCAGGAAGGAATCTGCTATCTGGCAGGAACACAGTATGTGAGAAGCGAAATAAAAAAGATCAGACTGGGAGCTGAGTGTGGTGGCACATGCTTGTGATCCTAGTACTTGGGAAGCTGAGTCAGGAGAATTGCAAGCTCAAGGTCAGTCTTAGCAACTTAGCAAGACCCTGATTCAAATTTTTAAAGAAGGGCTGAGGGTACAGCTCAGAGATAGAATGCCCCTGGGTTCAAACCCTAGTACCAAAAAAAAAAAGAAAAGGAAAAGAAAAAAATCAGAACGAGGCACATGGTGGAGAGCCATGCCATATTTAATGTGAAGAAACTAAAACCTTGCTAGAGAATTATCTTACAGCTTTCTGGGCCACATTAAAAAAATACACACACACACACACACACACACACACACACGTATGTATATTCTACCTCTTAAAATTAAAATGTTTTAAACTTCTGAAAAACATCTCCTTGTCTTTTTTTTTTTTTTAATCTTTTTGGTCTTTTCCCTGTCCTCTAGGATTACCAATTAAGTTTACAAATCAGAAAATATTACCCTTATATTTTCAACCGTCTTAATGTTTAAAAAGCATTTTCAAACAGATTACCTCTGCAAGACTTCTAAGTGTCCTAAGAGGATGAAATTGGGCCTGAACACGCAAACCCATTCTAAGTACCTGTGCATTCAGTCACCTCCCTCAGCCTAGGTATCCACCAATTTAACGTATATTTTTTTGATCCTTCCAAATAAAAATCATCAGCCAGATGTGGTGGCACATGGCACACACCTATAATCCCAGTACTTGGGAGGCTTAGACAAGAGGATCCAGGTTCAAGGACAGCCTCAACAAGGTATCCAGAGTTTCCACAACCAAGCAAGATCCTGTTTCAAAACAAAAAATCAAAAGGACTGGGGGTGTAGCTTGGAGGTAGAAAGGCCCTGGGTTCAATCCCCAGTATCACATGAAGATGAAGAAGAAGAAGAAGAGGAGGAGGAGGAGGAGGAGGAGGAAATAATAAAATTCATTATCGACTTTTCTAAGCTTTAAAAAAATGAACAAAACCACACCAGTGAAAGAATGTTAAATGCATAATTGAAAACTTCAGTGTATGTGTATATGCTCACACAGACACACACACACACACACACACACACCATCACCACTGCAAAAGTATTTGCAAAATTCCTAAAATGGTTACTACCTTTGGTTTTAGAGTTTAGAATAAATCTGTAAGACCATAAGAACAAACTAGACAATTCACAAGAAAGTGACAAATCATTGGATAAATCATTCAGTGTCTGTTCCCCAAAACACGCTAATTTTAATTAACTAAGTTAAAATATTAATCATAGATCTTCATTATTGATAGATCTCATATTTGCAAATCCATCTGCTTGTTAATTTTTTTCATAACCCCAAATATTTGAGCACCCCAAATATTTGAATCATTGCATACACACATTCCCAGACAAGGTCAGACAAGGCCAAGTTCTACTTTCTTGTCTCAGCTCTCCTACTGTAAACAAATGTCCTTTTTTTGCCACATTTTTTACATTTTGTGCCTTTTGTTAGTGAATCTGCTATTTAAAATAGCTCCCAAGAACCTAGCCAAAGTGCTGTCTGGTGTTCCTAGGCACAAGAAGGCCAAGATATATCTTAGGGACAAAATATGTATGTTAGATAAAGCTTGATTCAGGTCATGGTTTCAGTGTTAATGAATCAACAACATATATTAAACAAGGTATCCTTAAAGCAAAGCACACAAAAAACAAGGTCATGGGCTGATCAGGTGACAAAACTGTTATGACCAGAGATTCAAAGGAATATGACCCTGTGCTGTTTCCTGAAGGAGGAGTGATTCCATATTCACTAATTCAACATTCATGCAGCTTTACAGAACACAACTTACACAAGTGATGAGAATCTATAACAAAGACGTGGGAGTGGGGTTCCTCTTAATTTGTCTGTATTTCCTACATTTCCTCCACTGAGTTTTCCTATCTCTGGGTTTCCTATTAATATTGTAGAACAGTTCTGAGTTCTAGGTCTACTCTTCTTTGCTATTCTTCTCTTTAAGGCCTTTCTAACATTTTTTTCTTTAGGCTTTCCAAATGTGTTGGCCCATTCTAGATGTGGCATTTTCTCCCTCCTCTCATAACACCAAATTAATCCTCTTTATACCTTGTTTCTTTGACATGGCCACCATCTTGGTGCAGGTCCAGTTGTATAACAGTTTCCCTTAGTTCCTGGGTGGCTCTGACTACTTCTTGGGCTGCCTTCCTCTGTTCTTACATTCCCAAGGACTACATTACGTTGTAAGTAGTCTTTGACCATAGGATCATATCTACATTTTTACCTAATAGTTTGAAACTTATTTTCAATAGTCATCTGCCCCAAATTCCCTGCCTTAAACTCTGGGATACAAACAGTTTCCTCTGTTGCTTTCAAGGGGCCTTTATTTATTTATTTATTTATTTATTTATTTATTTATTTATTTATTTTTGCGGTACCGGGGATTGAACTCAGGGGCATTCTACCTCCGAACTATACCCCCAGCCCTATTTTTTATCCTTTATTTTGAAACCGAGTCTCACTAAGTTGCGGAGTGCCTCACTAGGTAGCTGAGGCTGGCTGCGAACCCAGATCCTCCGGTCTCAGCCTCCCGAATGCTGGGATTACAAGCATACGCCACCACGCCCGGCTTCAAGGGGCCTTTAGAAATACCCGAAAGGAACCTTGAAACTCTATATGCATTTTTGCTCTAAGTTTTTAAACCTTTTATTATGGAAAACTTCAAATATATACAAAAAGTGAAGAGAATAACAAGTCCAATACACTCATCAGTGAGATGCAACAATTATTAATATTTGCCAATATTTTAAGCTAGTTCTTTTTTGTTCTATTTTTGCTAGAATATCTTAAGGCAAAATTAAGATTGTGTGTCTTTTTACCTAAGAACTTCTGAGCATGCTTATATGAAGAAATTTATTTTTATTTTTAATTAATTTATGTTTGCAGTACTGACATTCTACCTCTGAGCTACACCCCCAGACCTAATTTTATTCTTTATTTTGAAACAGGTACTCAGTAAGTTGCAGAGGGCCTCGCTAAGTAGCTGATGATGGCCAGGAACCTTCGATCCTCCTATCCTAGCCTCCCAAGTACTAGGATTACAAGCATGTGCCACCACACCCAGCTAGAAATTTGTTTTTAATTTAAGCACAATGCCATTATCGCTCCTAACAAAAATTTATAATTTCTTATCCTCAGTATATATTCTCAGTACATATTCAAATTTTTGTTATCTCAAATGTGTCATTACGGTTTACTCAAACAAGAATCCAAAGGTCCCTGTGCTGCATCTTGTTAGCTGAGATCCTACTTGAGGCTCATGTAGAGGGAGTTTGTGACAAGGAAGCAACTTATAACTAAAAGAAATTGGAGGCCTGGTCCAAGAAAGTGGAAAAGTAAAGAAAACTAAAGCCATTCAGAAACATCAAGAAGCAGGGTGAGCTGAGTGTGTTGGCACATGCCTGTAAGCACAGTACTTGGGACAACAGGATTGCAGGTTCAAGGCCAGCCTCAGCAACTTAGCCAGCTCCTGTTTCAAAATTTAAAAAAGGGCCAGGGATGTAGCTCAGTGGGAAGAGTGGGAGGAGGCGGCAGTAGCAGCAAGATAAGAACAGAAAGTACTGAAGGAGCTAGGAACTTAATTGAGTAAGGAGAGTAATTGGATAAATGATTGTCTTAATGATGCAAGACCTTCAGCTGGAAAAAAAATCCCACTTCAGATCAATGGAGAAATGAAAAACAACTATTAAGAAGGAAAACCATCGTATCTAATTTATTTAAATTCCTAAACCTTAGTTTCATAAGCACTTCTGTACATCTTGGCAGTTTAATTGTTATACGTAATTTTAAAAGGACCATGGGTCCAAGTTTATATTTTATTCATTCCAGAGCCTGAAACACCACATCAGGTAGATAACAGTGGATTCTTATCTGTCTCTTGGATTTCTCTTGCGAAGAAAATAAACATGGACTGTGATTTATTATCGGGATGACAGCTACAGTACAGATTAACTGAGCCAGGCACAACCTGGCGCAGAACCACACATGATAGTTACTATGATTATATCTATTTTATCGATGTGAAAACTAAAATAATTAAAATTGCTTTATGGATAAATGATACTGTTAGGGTCATATCTAGTAACTAGCAGCCCTGGGTCTCTAAAACTGGTCTTGCTGACTCTAGTGACAACTCAACCCACATTCAATCAGAAGACAGCACAAGGAACATTTCAGGCTTCTTAAATGCTTCCCTGGAATTCACTAAACTCACTTGATTAACTTCTTTCTGCCTCAGACAGACAGACAGACAGACACACACACACACACACACACAGTTTTTCTTTTAACAAAGTAATGCATGCTCATTAATTAAAAATAAAATTAAATAAGGTACATAATAAATTCAAATATTTTTTCTTTTTCTTTTTGTTGTGCTGGCAGATCAAACCCATTAGCCTGTGCATGCCAGGCAAGCACCTGAGCATTGAGCTGCACCCCTAGCCTTTTCTCATGTTCTTGAGAGTTTCATTATCAGAATTAGCTGCAGAATTTCCCCTCCTTAAAATAAGACTTTCAAAAATGCTTCTGTGTTCAGTCATATTTCAGTCATATGTCACCTCCCCCAAGTTAAGCCAACCAGAATCTAAGGAGAAAAAAGTTGTAATTTAGTGCCCCCCCATCAACTTTGCAGTAATATTTTAATTAGAATAATGTGATTAAAAAGTGGTTGTCTCAAGTATAGATCTGAAAAAGCTAAAGAACTTTACACATGACCAGTGATGTTTGTCCACACACAAGTTAATGATGTTATTATAACATCAGAAAAGCTAAAAGCTGTTTTGTTTCATTTCTAACTAGAGGGGGCTGTCAGCATCTTTATCACCACTAAAGGGTAATTTTAGCATTTCAAAGGAATTTTTTCCTAATTGTATTTTGAGAAACATTTTTGAAAACATGAGGTGCTGGGAACCCACAGATCTTGTCAAATCCAGTATTTCATATTCCAGTACAAGTCTGGACACATCAAATCTAAAAAACTCCTAAGGCTTACTAAACCAGCCCCTGCGATTTTATTTCCAGCTAGCTAGGAATCTTAATGCTTGCAGGTTACTGCAGCTCATTCTCAGTCACTCCAAGGAGAGGGGGCGAAACTGGGCGGAGCTTTTGGCACTGCAGCATTCCAGAGGAGGAACAATCCTGAACTGATATTTTACTTAATTGGTATTGGAATCCTGATGTACATTTACTCATTTGACTTTTAACTTAGCAGTGTGGGTACCTATGCCACATACCTAGCACAAGGGAAGAGTTTAGTCATCAGTGGGCTGACAGTGCGTGCATTGTGCACATCTGAGTCAGGCGCTAGCTGGGGATACACAGGTGCCTCCGGTCTCCCCAGCAGTGCTGATGGCTCGTGGAGTCTTTGTATCACCCTGGGCCTTGATGAGCATCAGGGCTTGGGTTGTGGATGCGGTGAGAGACTAGGAAATAGCTTTCTCAGGGATTAGCTACCAGCTCATCTAATCTCATTACACATACTTGTCTAGTGGCTCTACCTCTTTCTGCTTACTAGTGGTTCTCAAAGTGTGGTCCCCAGACCAGGAGCATTACCTAGTATGATAGTTAATTCTATGTACCAATGTAACTAAGCGAAGGGATGCCCAGGTAACAGGTGAAATATTTCTGAGTGTGTCTGTGAAGGTATTTCTGGGAAAGTTTAGCATGAATTAGGAGACTTCATAAAGAAGACTCCTGGCCAAAATGGAGAGGCACCATCCAATTCACTGAGGGCCTCAATATACTATAAGCACCCAGGAAAGGAGACAGCACTCCTAGATTCAGTGTTTTTCTTCTGCCGTGAGACATCAACACCGGTGGTTCTCAGACCTTTAGACTTGGACCAGGACTTAGGCCAGTGATTCCCTGGTTCTCAGTCCTCAGAATCAGACTGAACACCACCAATGGCTCTCCTGGGTCTCTCCATGTGGCAGATCTTGGGACTTCTTGGCCTCCATAATTACACGGGCTACTCACTTCCTATGATGAATGTTCCTTTACCTATTTATGTTTATATGTGTCTCCTATTGTTTCTGGTTCTCTGGGAAACCCTGACTAATGCAACTTGGAACTTGTCAAAAATGTAAACTCTCATAGCTAGGCGTGGTGGCGCAGGCCTGTAATCCCAGTACTTGGGAGGCTGAGACAGGAGGATCACAGGTTCCAGGCCAGTCTCACCAACTTAGTGAGGCCCTGTTTAGAAAAAATATATATAATAAAATATATATAATAATATATGGCTGGGTGTATAGCTCAGGGGTAGAACACCCCTGGGTTCAATCTCCAGCACCACAAAAAGAAAATAAAACGACAAAAAGTAAACACTCAGGCCAGTCCCAGACTCCCTGAGTTGGAATCAGAAAGCGCATGGTTGGGGTCAGCAAACTAAGTTTTACTACAGTCCTCCAGGGGATTCAGAAGTATATTAAAAAGTTTGAGAATCACTGCTATAAAACAGTATATTTAAAGTGATCATTCATACAAACTGCCATTGTATTTAAGTTTAATTAAATACATTAAACCTACTAGGTATACTTTATTGATTTTTCTAATATTCTTTTTCTCTTTATTACGTGTACTTTATTTTTAAAATACTTTTATTGGTGCATTGTAGTCTCACTTCATAATGTAGTTCAGAGTGATAGGGACATACATGCACACAGCACTTGGTGAAAGTAAATTCAAATAATAGGGACACTCTTAATCTACCTGAAATTACACAAGTGGCTTCCATTTCTCCCGTTCTGTGTCTCTGGAATAAAATCCTTAAGCACTCTTTGTAAGGAAATACTTCACTGTGTTGCCCACATTAACTTGTTCTCCTGTGTTTCACAGGTTCTCAGCACTTCCGCAGACTCCTAAAAATTGCCTAAAATGAACTCATCCCTGAAATCACAGTTATACAGTGACAAGCAGAGACTCTGTCAAGTCTCCACTTCATCATTCCCACATGGGAGCTCTTGGAAAATTCACTCTGTCACTTTGAGCCTCAGTTTCCCCTAACATATAATGAAAACGATCATGTAACCCTAATTGCAGAGAAGCCAGGATGATGTTTAAAGCCTACTGCCTGGCACAATGTAGCTCTCAGTGTACAACAGTAATTTTATCATTATCAGTCAATAGAACTATTTAATTTTATTTATTTTTAATGTGCTTTTATTGGTGCATTATCATCTCACATCATAATGTAGATCATGGTGACACCGACATACATGCACACACACTTGGCAGAACTATTCAATTTTAAATACTTCTGAACACATTTAAGTACCTTGGAGGTAGAGCCGACAAACATCTAAATAGCTTTCTATAGAGGACCTGCTGGGCCAGGGGTATAGCTCAGTGGTAGAGCACTAGTCAAGTTTGTGCAAAGCCCTGGGTTCAATCCCCAACACTGAAAACAAACAAAAAGGCTTGGTAAGTGATTTCTTAAACCATAAAGGTGACAAAGTAACAAGTGTATTCATCTCTAACAAAGGACTTGATAGTAGAAAACCAGCTCATTCCTCAAATAAAAGCAAAGTATGTAATATCTAACCGCAAACACCCTGATCAAGAGAAAACATTTCATAATATTTTCTTTAAAGATCCCTCAACTGTCATGGGAGAAAAAAAGCCAAGGCACAGTACAGACTTGAGCAGATTAGTCAAGAATGTGATTGGGTGAATTAAAGAAATTACACTTTGGCAAGGCTGAAGCAGAAGACGGGCAAAATTCCAAGTTTCTTCTGGTACATTCAAATGAGCACTTCCCTTTCCTTTTGCAGATGATAACTTAATATGAAAACACTTTATATTATAATTAAAAGATCAAAAAGCCAGGTGGAAAGAAACAAGTCACTCTTGGGTCTTTTAAATATACTTGGTGTTTGTGCTTAACAAAACCAATGCTGAGGAGATGAAGGGGGCGAGTTGCCTCTGTACAGACCTGGGTTGGAGTTTTTACCTTCACAAGTCATAGGGCTTCCCCATTGATTTCTCTGCTCTATTTTTTCCTCCTCTTGTCCATTCTCCCCCATGGATCACATAATCTTGGTTTGTTCTTCCAGCAGGTGTGAGATTCCTTTAACTCAGGGTCTTTGCATGTGCCTTCCCACTCTTACCCTTCAGAGCATTTGCTCCCAACCTTCTCCCAGCCAATTAGTCCCTCAGGTGTCAAGTAACTTTCAGAAATGCCTTCTTTGCCTCAGCTAGATGAGATGCTCCTATTACAAGCTCCTTTTATTTACTTTTGTAGCTTTTGTCACCATTCTAATAGCATGGTCCGTTTGTCTGCCCATTAGACTGACTGCTGCCTGGAGGCAGGACTGTGCCTGTTCTCTGCTCTATTTTCAGCACCAAGCACAGGGTCTAGAGCACAGGAACAAGTTTACTTATGAACAGTCTTCTGAGCACTGTCTGAACAGCCAGAGTGGCCATCTAACTCCGTAGTGCTAAGAGGTAAGTAATGTGCATTTGGATCAGGTGGATTTTCAAACATGCAATACTGTCCGGTGAGAGAGTATACTCTGTCAGCATTTTTCTGTTCTCAAAAGGATAATCAAGGAAAAGCTGAAAAACAACTGTTAACTCTGAATTTAAAAAGATAACTAACTTCAGATTAAAAATTCTGGGAGTCATGCCTATAAAACCCAATAACTTAGTAAACTGAATCTGGTATTATATATCATGAATAACAACTGTATCTCCCATCTAGACAAGCTGGGTAACAGAGACAACCTTGTCTGTTTCCTGGTTGCCCTCATCCTCTCACCTTATCTTTCCACTTTTACTGTTATTGGGAAAAGCCCTGGGGGAGGAAGGGGCAGCTGCCTGGGCTTCCCATTACAACCTTGGTTATGCTAAGCCATACAGGTTGTATAGACCATGCATTGTCCCCACCCCACCCATGCCCCCTCCTGTCCTGTTCTTCATTCATTCCCACCAATTTTCTATCTTGGCTTTCTTCCCTAGTCCCTTTTTTTTGGGGGGGGGAGGGAACTAGAGATTGAACCCGGGGCATTCTACTTCTGAGTTACACCTCCATCCATTTATTTATTTTTCAACAGGGTCAGACTAAGTTGCAGAGGTTAGCCTAGAACCTGTGATCTTCCTGCCTCAGCCTCCCAAGAATTGGGATTATAGCTGTGCTCCACTGAGTCCAGCTTCCTATCTCCTCATCTATTTTCCAGCTTTCCCTTATTCCCTCCCACTCAAAATTATTCCGGCATCTGGGAAAAGAAGCGCTAAATAAATTCCACAAATTATTCCAGCATCTGGGAAAAGAAGGGCTATTTTCAGCACCAAGCACAGGGTTTGGAGCACAGGAACAAGTTTACTTATGAACAGTCTTCTGAGCACTGTCTGAACAGCCAGAGTGGCCATCTAACTCTGTAGTGCTAAGAGGTAAGTAATGTGCATTTCTCTGAATTATCTTTTTGTAAAGCAAAAAGAAAGAGAAAGAAAAGAAAAAGAAACAGGATAAAATAGAATAGTTGGGAGAGGGGGAGAAGACTGGCGGGCCTCTTAACCCCTTCCCTCCCACAGCCCAGCTGGAGCCTGCTCATCTTAGCAGGCTGCTGGCCACAGCCTCCCACTTTTGAGAGAATGTCACCCAGCAGAGGAGTCCCAGTTTTCCATGGTGTTTTGAGAACATGGCTTATCTATTCTTGCTGCTTAGCCCAAAGGCATATATTGTTTAAGATCTGCAATCAAACTGATAAATAAATGTGGGAAAGGAGTGCAAAGCACCAGGTTATTAGGTAACAAGTGGTTTGTTTTTTATATTAAACAACAACTTTCATAAAACCCAAATATCAAATCTCCTCATTAGAATTACCAATATTCAAAAAGACATAGCCTGGGGGGGAGCCTGCCACCGAGGAAGTCTGCTTAATTTATCCCACCTGCAGCATGAGCAGTGTTTTCAGAGAGGCTCTCCTGACCCTGAATACCCGGCATCCAATCAGGTGGTACCAAGAAGGCGGCTAACATTCCTCACATGCCCATACCAGAGAGCAAGTCCTTGCTTTGAAAAGCCTCAGTTATGTGGAGAGAAAAGATGAAAATCCAGCCAGGAAGCTCCCCCGGTGTTAAATCCACTTTGCATATTTCCCTAGGGAACTTTCTGACCCCGTTACTAGGTGTGCCATCCCCCATTTCCAATTAAGGATCAGGTCGCCCTTTGGAAGCTGTAAGCAGATGAAAGGGATCCAGGACCCGCTTGCTTCCTCCAAGCAGACAATGACCAGCCACCTGCGCAGGGATTGATTCCCAGCTTCGTAATGCCTATGTCATGGAGTCACTGTCGCTGAGACCCCAGAGAACAAGGAGAAAGAACAAAGGGGCCAGGTGGCGGGGATGAGGGAGGACCGGTGCTTCTCTGTTGCAGCCCCACAATGCAGCCTGTGGCTGGAGGAAGCCAGGTTGTTCGCATCTCCAGCTGTGTGGAGACAGCTGTTAGAGCTGCAATGGGAAAAGGAAGGAAAAAAAAATAATCCTTCCTCAGGGCCGCCCAGTCTCTCATTCTCAAGAAACCAGACAGCTGAAGATGAAAAGTCAGCTGTGAAATGCTGTGGCCCTTCCGCTGCCGGCTTAGCTCAATCCTGCCACAAACAACTCCTTGGCAATTCTTTCCACAAATAAGCTGAAGAAACTTAAAATGAACTAAGTCAGCTAAGAGAATGGGGTTCCATCGCTGTGCATCAATCATTTTTGCCCAAAGGGTACAGTCTATGATGGGGGTGTCTAAGCTAGGCACCTACAATGTGATCACATCCACTATGGGAAGCTGGGGAGAGAGCCCACAGAAGGGTTCCTATGGGGTATTCTGCACTTGCTATGGAAGGTTTTGGAACAAGAGACCCAGAAAAACTATGGAATTAAGAAGGAAAAATAAGATTAGAAAGTTGAAAATTCACATAAACTCCTATCCCTCTATTTCCCTGGGGAAGAAGTTAAAAAATAAAATTAATTTCTTTGGAATTATGGATGGAATTAAAAATTAACTTCATACTGCCTCATCTATAATTTGATGCAATTCATAGATCTTCAACCAGATTATAAAATTCCTGCCATTTACATATTTGTGCTTTATTTCTCCCTCTATTTTTATTGCATAAATATAACAGGATTATTATAAAACATTAAAAAAATCCTGATTATAAAAATTAGATTATCAATTCCCAGAGAAACATTGCCACTGTTAATATTTTAGAATATCTTTTCATATATTTCTATGCAAATAAATACACGTAAATACATGGTAGGTTAGTGGGAACAGATGTTTACAAAAATTTACTCATACTACACCTATTGGATTTTTTTTTTTCACAGAAGTTGTGAATATTGTTTGTGCAAATAAGTACAGACTTGTTTGCATTCTCTTCTCAAACATTCTTGGCAAATATCCCTGCTATTTACTGTTAAAACAGACCTGGGAAGTACACAGGGCATCCATACCTGTGGCTGAGGGTTTAAAAGCCCACAAAACTCCACGTTCACCTGCAGCACTGAAAGTATCAAGGACTCTCATCTGCCAATAAAGGATCTTTGGAAATCCCTCTCAGGTGAAAAACTAAAATAAAATTAAGGCAGGAGTTCTACTGTTTGTCTGAAGTGAGATGGCCCCTCAGTAATCATTTTCACTGGGTGCTTGCAACATGGGTAACAATGACTACTGATGTTAATTTAGGGCTTCGAGATTATCTTAATTACCTTCTCTTAAGTATGCATCTATAATATTCTTTCTCAAGGAACTACGAAGGATTTTTAGTACATGTAATAAGGGGATTTAGCTAAATTTTAAAACACATACACAAGAAATAGTTTTCTAAGCTATAGAAAAGCATATGCTATCATAATTAAGAAGTTCATGGTGTGAAGATGTTAAAAACAGGACAGATATTTGTCAACATTTCCTCCAGTCTCAACTAGAGAAAAACAAAAAATGTGAAGGTTAGATCATCCAGGTTTTTATATTAAAATTTGATTTTGTTTAAATTTACATATAACACTATGTTTTTAACATGGGCAAGATGTTTTGAAGTATATACATTTTGAAATGGTTAAATCTAGCTAATTAACAAGTGTGATCTCACATAGTTATCGTTTTTATGGGAAAGCACAATAACATCCATTTTCTTTAGCTTTTAACAAACAGTCTCATGAAGCCAGGTGTGGTAGCACATGCCTGTAATCCCAGCACTTGGGAGGCTGAGATAGCAGGATAGCAGGTTCACAGCCAGCCTCAGCAACTTAATGAGACCCTGTTTCAAAAAAAAAATAAAATAGGGCTGGGGGTGTAGATTAGAGGTAGAATGCCTCTGGGCTCAATCACTAGTCTCAGGGGGGAAAAAGGAGCCTCATGAACTACAGTTACTTTGCTGTACAACAGATCTCCTGAAGTTTATTCCTTCTATGGAACTATAATTGTGTATCCTTTGACTAACACCTTCCCCTGGTTCTTAAACTACATGATCAAAGACTCAGCCATAACTGGAAATACATTTTACATCAACAATCTTTAGCCTCAACCTTCCCCTCCAGCACCACTTTCTCCTGCCCAGGACGGCTAGTCCACTACAGAAATGTGCAAGCTACACACAGTGTGTTCTGCTTTTGTGCAGACAGAGTAAGCCTACATACACAGAGATGCATGCTTCTATCATTTGTCTAATGCTGCTGCTCACCATGTAAGAATTACTATTTCAGCTCTATCTTTTAAACTGTATGGAAGACAATTTAATTGAGACCTAAAACACATCTGTGCAGTCATTAATTCAGATAAAATGTACCCACAACTGAGGCCCATTTGACCGTCAACATAGCCAGCAGCTCATTTTAACCCATCTCCTCTACCTTAAATTAAGACGCTTCCTGTTGATGACCCACACATGCTCACTATCTTGCACATGTTCTTGCCAAACTCTAATACTGAAGCTTGTTTTCATTCTTTCAAGGGGTTTAGATTTACACACTGCACTTCGGCAAAGTAAAACAATCCTAAAAACAGAAAAGGTACCAGAGACCTCAAACTTACCAAGGACTTTCCAAGACCATTCTGTGAACTCAAGTCCTTCCCCATGGATGAATCGTTACAGTATATTTCTTATTCATTGGACTCAGGACACTGTGAGCCTCACATTAGATGGGCTCACAAAATTTAGCCAGCAATCTTTTGTAGACCACAAAGCACAGACTAGCAAATGAGCAAGCAGCAGGCATGTCTGAGGGATTCTCATGCTGCCATCGGAGAAGGCTGAAACAGGACACCAAGGGAGGGAGCTGCTAATTAATTCTCCTCCCCATCAGCCCCAAATGTTTCAAATAACAACTGATCCGGGAACACAGTTTTGACAGTGTTGAGATAATGACTTGATTTGTTCCCAAATGCTGGGAGACCTGCTGCAACCCTATCTGGTGAGAACCGCTTGTACCCTTTTCTTCTCAAAGCCAGAAGCAAGGCTGGCTTCCAAAGACAAGAAATACTTCCTGTCTTTTTCCAACCCTGGCAGTCAAGGGGCTGACTGACCATAGTTAAGGCCTTATCACACCGGCAATGAATTATGGGCTGCTTTAGATTGGCCAAAGCAAGGTCTCTTGGTTGCCAGAATAGAATTTCCCAATCCATACAATTAAAATACAGATGCCTTACATCATGCCCAGAAACAGAAATGAGGACACAAGATCATCTTGTATTACATGTTTATGGAGGGAAGGACAGTAGTGAAAATGGCTATTAGAGATTAAACAGCTGAAGAAAAGAGCTAGGAACTGATGAACAAGAGTTATAGCATGGGGGAGGGGCAGATAAAAACTGCCATAGGGGATCAAGATTGCAGCTCTCGGGTCCACCTTTTACCCCCCAACCCCTTACACACACACCCCAACCCAACCCCCCAGCCAGAGATCTCGAACGGTTCATCGAGCTACACTGGGGTTTCTCAACCCTCACACATTTGCCATTTGGGGCTGGATAACTATTTGTTGGGGAGGGGGCTGTCTTATATACTGTATGATGTTTAGGAGCCCTGCTGACAGTAGCACCCAGCCTCCTCCCTAGCTCAGTCTTAACCAGCCAAACAAGGTCAGAAGTTAACAAATGTCCCCTGAGGCAACCTTGCCCTGGTCTGGGTGTAACGCTCCACCCTGGGCTGCCAGGCACACGGGGTGCAGCAGGCACACTGAAAGAGCGTGTCCATCCACCATCCGCTGACCATGCCCTACACCCAGGGACCGTATCCATCCAGAAGGGGCATGTTGTGGGCCTCAAAGGCTCCATACAGGCAGGCAGAAGTCTTGCATCTACACATACCACTGCTCCTTCCTGCTCTCCCACTCCTCCCCCAGCCCTCCGTTCTAGGCCCAGAAGCCATGGAGCCTCTGCAGTCCTTCTTGTCTAGTAGAAATGATTTGACTCTCATTGCTGTGCCGGATCTAATGCTGGTAAGGATTCTGTCCTGGAAATGCACCCTGGCTGGCTTCCTCCACCCTCTCAGGTCATCTCAGCCTCCTTTATCCTTTGCTCTTCAGGACTCAGCCTGAGCCCTCTTCTGCTCCTGGCCCCCTAACTAGGTGAGTTTATTCCTTACAGCTGCAGTTACCAGCTGTGTGGGAGACTCAATTCTGTGCTCTCTTTTCTGAACTTGAAGTGCAGAGTTCTGAGATTTCTCTTTCAGTGACCCAGTGGCCCTCAAACTTGATCTTTCCATAAATGAGCTCATGGTTCCCCCTCACAAACTTCCCAGGCTTCATCTAACTGGGCAGTGGCCGGGTCCTCCTGGGTGCTCACTGAAGTTGACTTTGCTCTCCTCGCTCTGTGGGTTCAAAGAGATTTTACTCCTAAATCTCCAATCTGTTCTCCTTTCTCTAGCCCCACGGCCATTGCCCTGGCTCAGGCTACAATTTCTCCACCTGGGTGTTTATTACAAGTACCTCAGTTCCCAGGGCTTCCTCACGTACCCCGGCTGCGGAGATCTGACCCGCTGGGCACTTCTAGTTACATCTCTCATCTGCTTACAACTTGCCAATGATTTCCCACCAACCTTGAGATAAAATTCAACATTTCTTCACATGGTTTCCCAGGCCTTTTATAACCACCCCCACTCCTGGCCACACACACACCCATGCAACTCCATTCTCCAACTTGAAATCACAAACTAAGCTCTTTTTGGTTCTGAACACAGGAGGCTTTCTCTTTTCTCTCTCTGGAATATTCTCTTCCCCAGATCTATCACATGACCTGACTAACCTCACCTTGACAGACAGCTTCAACTTCTCTGGCCCCCATCTCCCACTAACGTTCCCAATTTGTCCATGCTAGGATGTGCTTATTCTGCAAATTTGCCTAATTCTCCAACTAAACTACACATCTCTTTTTGCTATCTGTCACCTTTAGCCTCACTTAGTTCTCCACAAGGTGTTGGCTGGTTCCTCTATCAAATCTGTTAAGGCACATCATCAACAGTGAATATAATAAGTACCAAGATTATGCTGGGTGGTTGTGCACACACACCTGTAATTTCAGTACTTAGGAGGCTGAGACAAGAAGATCACAGGTTCGAGGCCAGCTTAAGCAACTTAGCGAGGCCCTTAGCCACTTAGTGAGAACCTGTTTCAAAATAAAAAATAAAATAGGGCTGGGGTGTAGCTTGGAGGTAGAATGCCCTGGGGTAAAATCCCATGTATGTGCAACTCCACCTTGCCAGACACACACACACACACACACACACACACACACACACACACACACACACACACACGACCACAACTATAGAAGGCTCTGTACCACATACTACACAGTGATATTAAAACACATACACGACACAAAACTAGCCCTCCAACATGCATCAAGTTAGGGAAATAATACATGAAGTGTTAATAAGTTGAGCATCCCTAATGCAAACTGGGGATGATTATGTGACATGTTATAAAATTTGTAACTTTGGGGGTAGGAATGTGATGCCACAAGTGGAAAATTCCACAGCTGACCTTGTGGGAGGCTACAGTGACAATGCTGGTACACTAAAAATACTGTATAAAATTACCTTCAGGTTATCTGTATAAGGTGTATACGAAACATAAATAAGTTTTGTTTAGACTGGGTCTGATCCTCAAGATATCTCATATTACATATATGCTAATATTCCAAGATCTGAACAAATCCAAAATCCAGAACACGTCTGGTCCCAAGCATTTTGGATAAAGGATACTCAATCTGAATTTACTTAGCAAAGTGCATAAAAGTGCAAATAAAGGTAGCCTGAGAAAACAGGTGATAAGGGGACATAAAATCAAGAAATTATCAGGATTAAGTAAAGATGGTATGGAGTATCCTTCTAGGAAAAGCCCAGGATTTGGACTCATCTTACAGAAGGTAAGGGGTAAACCAACAATAGAAATTAACTCAAGAAATGTCAGATCTTGCAACAACCACTTTTTTTTTTTTTATCAGTAGGTTTTATTGTGGTTTTTCAAGTGAAACTCTGTAAACTGTCCCTTGCTAGTTTTCTGGTGGCTTTGACAGCAGGACAGGGAGTAGTCATTTTTTGGTGGAATGAGATACACAAAATTGACAAACCTCTAACTAAACTAGTTAAGAAAAAAAGAACAGATTCAAATAACTAAAATTAAAAAGGAAATAGGAGATATTGCAACTGCTACCATAGAAATACAAAGGAAGAAACTACTATGAACAACTATATGCCAACAAATGGGGTAACCTAGAATAGAGAAATCCCTAGAAACATATAACCTACCAAGACTAAATCAAGAAAAAATAGAAAATCTAAACAGACCAATAATGGTTAAGAAGATTGAATCAGTAATAAAAAGTCTCCCATTCAAAAAAAAAAGAAGAAGAAGAAGAAGAAGCCCAGGACTGGGTGGCTTTACTGGTAAATTCCAAACATCTAAAGAAGAATTAATGCCAATACTTCTCAAACTATTTCAAAAAACTGTACAAGACCAGCATTACCCTAACACCAAAGCCAGGCAAGAAAATTATAAGCCAATAATCTTAATGAACACTGATGCAAAACTGCTCAACAAAACACTAGCAAACCAAATTCAATAGCATTTTAGAAGGATCATACCCATTGATCATGTAGAACTTATCCCTGGGATGCAAGGATGGTTCAACATATGTAAGTCAATCTATGTTATATACCACATTAACAGAATAAAGGATTAAAATCTTATGATCATCTCAACAGATGCAGAAAAAGCATATGAAAAATTTAACATCTTTTTATGATAAAAAAATCTCAACAAATGAGATATAGAAGGAATATACTGCAACATAATAGAGAATATATAGAACAAGATCATAGTTAATATCATACTCAATAATAAAACGCCAAAAGCTTTTCCTCTAAAATCAGGAACAAGACAAGGAGACTCTCTCTTACCAGTTCAATTCAATATAGTACTGGAAGTCCCAGCCAGAACAATTAGGCAAGAAAAAGAAATAAAAGACAGACACCAAACCAGAAAAGAAGTTATGTTGTCTCTGTTTGCAGATGATATGATCCTATATACAAAAAACTCTAAAGATTTCACGCACACACACACACAAAATGTCAGAGCTGGGAGTGGTGGCACATGCTTGTAATCCCAGTACTTTGCAGCCAGCCTCAGCTACTTAGTGAGACCCTCTGCAACTTAGTGAGACCCTGTTTCAAAATAAAGAATAAAAAATAGGACTGGGGGTGTAGCTCGGAGATAGAATACCCCTGGGTTCAATCCCCAGTACCCCAAAAATAAAAAAAGAAATTGAAAAAGATACAAATAAATGGAAAAATACCTCATGTCCATGGATTAGAAGAATATAAAAATGTCCAAAGTTACTACAGATTCAATGCAATCTCTATCAAAATGCCAATGGTAGTTTTCAAAGAAATAGAAAAAGCAGCCCTAAAATTTTTACAGAAGCACAAAACACCTCAAATAACCAAAGCAATCTTGAAAAAAGGTATACATGACAATTAAAAACTGGAAAAAAATTAACCAGTAACACGCATGACTTATGAAGTAACTACTATGCCAGTATCTTTTTTTTTTTCTTTTACCTTTTTTTTTACTCCTGCATGCTAGGCAATCACTCTGCCACTGAACTACACTCCTGGTCCATAAATGTGACTTAATTTGATTCTTTGAGCTAAACTTTGAGGGTGTATTAATATTTCCATTTCACAAATAAGAAGATTGAGGATCCTATCCTGAGATGAAATTCAAACCCAAATCTGACTCCTGACCTTATGTTCTAAGCTGACTCTCAAATAACTAAGAAAAAAATAGCTTTTGCCAAATACTACCAAACTGAGGAAACCTATAAGGTAGGTACCTATAATTAAGTCAGGAATGTTCCAACTTGAACTTCTTGCTGTCAACTTGGTTTTAAAAAATAACTATAGCCTGAGGCAAAACATGCCTCTTGGCTACCTGAGATTGTCTTGTCAATCATGAGAGTAACCTGTACTAAAAGGCTATAAATTCCCTTCTCCTTCCTGGAAAGCTGAGAACAATCCCAGAATGCATGACATTTCCTTAAGAATTTTTTATAAAAAACAGAGTCCTAGGCCCCTTGTATATGCTCTTCAATACTGCCCTCAGTAGCTCTGCTCCAAGGTAAAAAAGGATGACACCATAACTAGGGTGTGGGGGGAAAGCAACCACAGATAGCTGCTGAGTAAGAAAATAAAAGGAATGCACTCTAACCCTCAAATTTAATCCTGGAGTGGTATTGAGAGATATTCAAATTAAGTGAAAAATAGAAAACCATCTCTTCTAGTCAAAAGTTTCTCAACCTCAGCCCTGCTGACATTTTGGGCTGTATAATTCTGTTGTGGGGGTGTCCTGGGCATTGTAGGAAGTGCAGCAGCATCTCTGACCTCTGTACTTCAGATGCCAGTAGCACCTCCATGAATCATGATGATCAAAGGGATGGAAAATGTCTCCAGATATCGCCAAATGTCCCCCTGGGAGGACAAAACTACCCCCCCTCCCAACCTGCTGAGAATCACTGTTCTAAATGAGACAGGTGCTGAAATTACCTAGCATTATTGTTTCAGAGCTTCATCTCACTTAGTCCAGAACAAGCTTTTGGAGTTCTTTTTCACTATATTAAGACATGAGTCAAACACAGAATTATAACCTTAAAAGAAAAAAGAGCCTCAAAAATTACTCCTTCATCAAGGATACTGGCACACTTAAAAAACAATGTTTACATTCTCCTGGACCTGTGGTTTGTTGAAAAATTAATTTACCCCATCCATGCTTTGATCTTCTTGCAAATCATTTCCTGAGACAAGATTTAACTTGTGTGGCCCTGACAGGCTAACCAGCTGTCAGATCGGAACTGGCATCAAATTCCAGGTGTCCTGTGGAAAGGGGGCTGCTGCTTCCACAGAGGAATCTGCTCAGTTGCATACCAAATGCCACAAAGAGGTCCGATTTTTTCCTACGAAAGAATAGAGAATCCACCAGCAATGCAATTTACCTTTGCCTTCTAAGGAGCAACAGCTCCTGATGAGGTAATTTGATTTTATACTCTAGTACTGGTATTTCAGTTATGGAAGGGTGTTTGTTGGTGTTTTAGTTTTATTTCTTAAATTCATAATAAGGAGAGTAGTCAAAGCCAAGTAGACTCCTTGCTTCTCTCTCACTTCCTTTCACTAAAGCAAGGTGTGTGTGTGTTGGGGGGGGGGTTCCACTCTTCTATCAGCTTTCACTCATCTCACACATGTTCTGCGAGGTGTATGCTGCCATCCAGATGGAACAGAGACACCCTGAATAAAATACCTGCATTGGAAAGCTCACAAGCCGGGCATGGTGGCACATGCTTGTAATCCCAGGACTTGGGAGGCTAAAACAGGAGGGTCACAGGTTCCCAGCTACTTAGTGAGACCCTCTGCAACTTAGTGAGAACGTTCAAAAATAAAGAATTAAAAATAGGGCTGGAGGTGTAGCTCGGAGGTAGAATGCCCCTGGGTTCAATCCCTAGTACCCCCCGCCCCAAAGAAGAAAGAAACCTCATGCTCCACCTGAGTGCTGTATTCTAACTAAGGCCAGAGGGTTAATTGTTTTATGTATTTACATGTATCTTGAGGGTATTTACATGTTGCCTTGTAGTAGACAAAAACATGAACCCTTGAAGATATCCAACTTATAATTCCCAAGCCTGGGAACATGTATGTTCGTAGCAGAAGTGACTCTGCAGGTAGGATTAAGGTTAAAGACTCTTGAGATGGGGGGTTTTCCTGAATCATCCACATGGGCCTAATCTAACCACAAATCTTCAAAGTACAGAAGAGAGAGGGATGATAGAAGGAGAGGCCAGAGAACTCTGAAGAGTAAAATAGACTCAACTCGTCCTTGGTGGCTTTGAAGATGCAGGGAGGGGTCACCTAGGCCAAGAAATGCAGGTCACCTCTAGGAGCTACAGCAGCAAGGAAACATTCTTTCCTACAGCCTTCAGCAAGAACCAGCCCTGCCAACCCTTTGGTTTATTCCAGTGAGACCTATATTAAACTTCTGACCTATACAATTTTTTTTTCGGTACTGGGGATTGAACTTAGGGGCATTCTACCTCTGAGCTATACTCCCAGCCCTAATTTTATATTCTTTATTTTGAAACAGGGTCTCACTAAGTTGCGGAATGCCTCAGTAGGTTGCTGAGGCTGGTCGAGAACCTGGATCCTCCGGTCTCAGCCTCCCAAATGCTGGGATTACAAGCGTGTGCCACCACACCCAGCTGACCAATACAATTATAATAAATTTGTATCTTCAGCATTAAATTTGTGATTTCTGTTACATCAGATGGAAAACTAATGTAGACTTTGGTACCTGGAATTTGGGTGATGCTGTAGGAAATACTAAAACAATGGTGGAAGTGCTTTTAGAACTGGGCAGAGAATGGAGCTTGGAAGAATTGGGGAAAACATGGTAGAAGAACTCTAGAGTGCTTTGAACAGACCTGTTTAATGTAGACAAAAACTGTTGAGGATTCAGGGATATGTGAACATGGTAGAGATACGATAAATTGCCTTAAAGAATACCTAAAGTGTCAAGAACAGAGGGAATCACAAATGTCATGATTCTATGGTCTAGATGCTGCTTAACAAGCACTAAGACAGTGAAGTCCCAAAGTTGGGGGAGGCACCTAACAACCTGGGGAGATGATTCCATCTCAGCCGTTTTACTGAACAGTCTGTCTCATTTAACGAGGAAAGTGGTCTTCCCTTGGGATGCTTTTACACCCTAGCCATGTGACCCGAGGTTATTGACCTCTCCAAGTCTCACTCAGTGATGACGGTCATACATGAAAAACTCTCAGTACAGCGCCTTAGTACACTGTATCCACGACAAATATTGAGTTATATTTCTGCCTAGTCTAGAGGAGAAAATGAATAGACAAGACTAGGTCCTTTCTCTCTGCCACCCTCCCCCCCCAAAAAAGTGTGTGATGAGCTTCCCTCTAATGAAGACTTAAGGCCTTGGCATAAAAGTAGGAAACAGAGGCAAACATAGGGGCTATTCAGGCAGCCAGTGCTAAACAAATCAAAGGTGAGGTTCGGTGAGTTAGTAGGACTGTTCCAAAGTGCAAGGGACACAGGTCCTGAGGCCTGGGGAAGCTGTCCGAGCCAGCAGAGAAAGAAAAACAAAGAAGTTGAGTTGTTTCTCTGGGTGACTATTACTGGGAACTTGCCAAGTGCAGCTTGAGAACACTGGGCAGAGTCATCGTGTCACTGTCGGTGCCAACTTGGACAGGAAGTGATATGCCGAGTCCCACGGTCATGGGGCCAGCAAGGGGACGGTCATAGGGTAAGGGGACATCCTCAAAGACATCATTTTTAATTCTCTGGCCTGGCCTTCTACCTCTGCCCAGCCCTCTCCCCATCCTTCGCCATGAAATGATGATACACGACTCAAGAAAATCGTTCCCCCATGGGCAAGGCAAAGAAAGATTTTATAGAAACTCACAGAATGTTCTACTTTAGGTAAAACAATAGTTTTCTTTTCCTAATGTAAAAATTTTTTAGTTTTGGTACTTTCATCAAGTTTGGGGAGAAGGCATCATGAGAAGAAGAAAGGTACTAAAAGGATGCGACTCTTTGTGTCTCTTTTACAGTACCTTGACCATAAAGGACAATATTGATTCCCAAGAAGCAAAAGTCAGGAGCTAATGTCAGCCAAGTGTATAACTAAGGGGGGAGGAGAGGATCACC
Organism: Graphiurus murinus; assembly: GCA_004027655.1. Lineage (NCBI taxonomy): Eukaryota > Metazoa > Chordata > Mammalia > Rodentia > Gliridae > Graphiurus > Graphiurus murinus. The sequence goes on along the minus strand of PVLC010014117.1, from coordinate 16,028 downwards.
CTGGGGACAGTTAAGATCAAACCAGGTGGGGAATAATCACATCATTTCCTCTACCATGTTTTTAAGACATCTACACCTGTCAACACACCAGCATTTTCTACTTAGGGACAGCTTCCCCCCACCCTCTTTCTTTCTTTTCCCTCCCTCCATCTTTCTTGTCTCCTAGTGCCTGATGAGAAGGCATCACATCTCACTTCTTTCTGTTGACAGTGACATCCACAGCCCCACAGCCAATGTGATCGAAGACACACATTTTTGTGACCAAGGCACATGTGCCCACTAAGCACAATCTGACTTTCAAAAAACAAGTTCCAAAAGTCCTCCCAATAATCCCATTGTTTGGGATGCATAAGCAGGAAGAACATACATTTCTGCATTACATTTTCTGAATTTCCGCAAGTTGGGTTGGTCTAAAGGCTCTTTCTTCAGACTCCCACTATGTTATTAATGCCCTTTCCAAATGAACCAAGATAGGCAGCTTTCAAAGCAGATGCATTATTTGGGTGCATTACACAACAGAACTGATCCTAGAACTGCCCACCCCTTTTCCCTACTCCCCAAGAGGCAAACCTCTGTTAAGGCCTCTGGATATAAAAGCAAAATGGAAAAGAGGGCTGAGTGACTTATCCTCTCCTCCTTATCTCAACCCAAATCTGTGGAATCTGGGAGTGTCAGCTGGTGGATCTCCAGATCCTCCCTAGTGCCTCCAGATTTCAATTTGTTTTTCATAAGCATGGGAAAGGGGAGGCAGGCTAGGAGACAATTAGATAATGAACTTAGCTGCTGGAAACAAATTCCAACCTTCTTCTCAAAGAGGAAAACAACAAAACATGTAAGAACTGTTCAAAGCTCCCCTGACTTCCGCATCTGTTCCCACTCTATCCACCCCAGTTTTTTGTTTGTTTTGCGGTACTGGGGATGGAACCTGTGGGCATTGTATCTCTGAGCTACACCCCCAGCCCTACTTTTTATTCTTTATTTTGAAACAGGGTCTCACTAAGTTGCAGAGGATCTCACTAAGCAGCTGAGGCTGGCTGTGAACCCGAATCCTCCAAGTACTGGGATTACAAGCATGCGCCACCATGCCCAACCCAGGGCATTCTATCCACCAGCCTTTTTTTTTTTTTTTTTTCCTTTTTTCTTTTTGCGGTACAGGGGATTAAACCCAGGGGCATTCTACCTCCGAGCTACACCTCTAGCTCTATTTTTTATTCTTCATTTTGAAACAGGGTTTCACTAAGTTTCAGAAGGCTTCACTAAGTAGCTGAGTTTGGCCACAAACTTGAGATCCTTCTGTCTCAGCCTCCCAAGTACTGGGATTATAAGTGTGCACCACCAGGCACGGCTTTTTATTTTGAAACATGTTCTCACTAAATTGCTGAGGCTGGCCTCAAACCTGTGATTTTCCTGTCTCAGCCTCTCAAGTACTGGGATTACAGATGTGTGCCACCATGCCCAGCTTATCCAGCCCAGCTTTGAATAACTAACTGGGTGCAAAAGACAAGGCTCTTTAATCTTCGGCTTCTCACCAAGCAGTATCACCTTCAACCAGGACAGTTTGGACCTCTAACATGGGGATTCAAATGAGTCAAATACTAGGAATAAGATGATCTTAATAGTGTTTTGTAGGATGGAGATTATATATAATATAGATCTTATATATTTATACATAATTTTTATATTTATATATTTTACATATTTATGTTATATATCATATAACACACACCACACACACACACACACATATATAATTTGTATGCCATATGCCCTGTCCAAGGCCAGAAGAGGTTTCATTAGTATTTAGACTGTGTCAAACACTTTATGCATTATCTCAAGTCTCCTCCTTGCCCATTTTTCACAAGGAAACTGAGGCTTAGACAAGGTGAACACAAGCCGGGCGTGATGGTGCACGCTTGTAATCCCAGCATTTAGGAGGCTGAGACCGGAGGATCCGTGTTTGAGGTCAGCCTCAGCTACCTAGTGAGGCACTCTGCAACTTAGAGAGACCCTGTTTCAAAAATAAAGAATAAAAAATAGGGCTGAGGGTGTAGCTCAGAGGTAGAATGCCCCTGAGTTCAATCCACAATACCGCAAAAAAGAAAGAAAAGAAAAGGTAAACACATACCCAAAGACATAGATCAGCAGATCTAAGGTCTGAACCCACACTGAGGCTCTTAGGCCATGACTAACTTCTCTGACATACAGTGAGGTGATGAATGACAGATTCTAAAATCAGCTATGACTCCTCTGAACTGCCCTTGGGGTTCAACAAATTTTACTGGCAAAATAAATGATTATCTTCTTTTTTTCCACAACCTTTGTTCTTATATAAGAAAAGCTCACACACCCAGCTTCGCCTCTTATTAGCAATAAGTCACAGTATCTCCATGGTGCCGACTTCAAAGCAAGGCGAATCTCAAAAAGGCCTCCCTCTTGAAAGAGTTGCTACTACTGTGGGACGAAATCCAATTCCAAAACTGTTCTGACCAGCAACAAGTGGTGCCAGATGCCCCATTATCTTGCGCCTGTCACCCAGCCTCTGAGCACAGCCACCTCCTTGCTCCCTCCCGCAGCTGTGTACACAAGGTTTATTACACCAAACTGCCAGTTCAGTTTTCTGGCCAAGAGATAAGAAAAACAAGGTTGACTGAGACACTACTGTTAGTAAGAAAATCTTTGATCCACACTCAAGAACTCTGGAAGTGTACTGTTGTATGATAAAGTCAGTGTCACCCACTTCCAAGATGCTCTAAAACCAGTGATGAAGACTATCTCAGTACTTGGGAGGCTGAGAGGAGGATCACAGGTTTGAGGCTAGACTAAGCAACTTAGTGAGGTCATCAGCAACTTAGTGAGACCCTGTTTTAAAGTGAAAATAGAGGGCTTGGGGTACAACTCAGAGGTAGAATGCCCCTGGGTTCAATACAAGTACCCCCCTACACACACACACACACACACACACACACACACACACACACACAAAGACTATTTCAGATCCAGGATAAGGCTTCCCCAGCACATTGGATGTTCAAGCAAAGTAGCTGGGTCTTTATAACTTTCATAAAAAGGAATGCCCTGAGTATCAACTGTATACCTGGACCTAAAATAATAAAACAATCAGAGTCTGGGGAGAGAAGGAAAGATGAGAAGTGAATATCTAATGGGTAGAGTTTCTATTTAAGAAGATGAAGAAGTTCTGGAGACAGAAGGTAGGGATGGCTGCACAACAATGTGAATGCACTTCACCCCACCGACTGTACATTAAAATGGTAAAATAGGTGGTGCATGCCTGTGATCCCAGTACTTGGGAGACTGAGACAGGAGGATCACAGGTTCAAATCCAAGCTCAGGAATTTAGCAATTCCTTCAGCAAGTTAGTGAGACTCTGTTTCAAAATAAAATAGGGATGGGGGATGTAGCTCAGAGGTAGAATGCCCCTGGGTTCAATACCAGTAACAAAAAATAAAAAGAATGCTGTTGAGCTATTGTAGATATTGTATTCAGGATATGTTAAAGTAGAATTCAAGTCCCCTATAGCATCTTCCAAGGGTCTCAGTAGAGTGGCCCATTGATTATTTTAGGCTACTCCAGAATAGCTCTGTGTGAAACTGACTACCACCTGAAGAAGATTTTGAAATGCCTGGCTCATGGATGTCCTGTCCGGACACCTGATGGGCATCTCAACAAGTCCTCTTCTCCCTCGGCGTCACAGTGTAAGGTGGTGGTGGTGGTCTATCTCACGCAGATACTGGAACATAAGTGGCAATACTGTTTTTCCCCATTTTATGGGCTATCTCAGAGTAACACTGAGGACAGAAACAAAAAGGCTGCCATAGTTCAGAATGAAATGGTCTCTGCTTCACTCCAGTCTCTCCCATTTCTAACAAAGGCTTTTCCCGGCAGGAAAGGCGCCAATGCTGCTGCACCCAGGTAACTGCTGATGGTGCCTCACCCCCACCCAAGAGTGGACCCAGGCTTGCATCTTGAACAACAGCGTCCCCGTGATCAAGTCTCTTCATCCACCAAGGGCTCTGCTTTGCAACTGTTGACCTATTTAACCTGTTTTTCTTCCTCCCAAAGTTGAATGTTCTGAACTCTAAACCAGTCTTGATCCCCTAAGTGAACAACTGAGTACTTCGCATCCTTGCTGTAACACTTGTTCCCCCCTCATTGGCGGAAATAAAAATAAAATAAAGCAAATCTTGGCAGGGCACAGTGCTACGAGTCTGTAGTCACAGGTACTCAGGAGGCTGAAGCTGGAGGATCACAAATTCAAGGTCAACCTGGGCAACTTAGTGAGACCTGGTCTCAAAAGAAAAAGGGCAGGGATGTAGGCTCAGTGGGACAATGCTTGAGTAGCAAGTGCAAGACCCTGGGTTCAAGCCCTACTACTGCAACACAACAACAAAACCAGCCAACCTTGAGTAAAAACCCTGACCTTTACCAGCCTAAATCAGTACCTCTCTTTTGAATGACATAAAATCCTGATCATTTCCTTTAAAAGGTACATGATTCATTTTTAAATGCCCCTGCAAAATTGACAGATAACATCAATATCAACAATAAATACCTAAAATAAACAGAAGTTCTCTAATACAGAAATATTCCTAAAAGTTGGAATAGTGTTACCACTAAAACAAGAATACTAGGCAGATAAACAGAAAAGTCAAGACATGGGCACAAACACATGTGGGACTTAGAATATGATAAAGATGTCATTTTCAATTAAAGAGGCAAATGATCTACTAAACAGTTGGAAAAATAAATAGCTTTTCAAAAAACATAGATTGATTTTCATACTTATTAAAATAAATTTAAGACACATAAGTAATTTAGTTATAAAAAGGTAAAACAGGGGTCAGGGAAGAAGCTCAGAGACAAGGCATGTGCTTGGCACACACACAAGGCCCTGGGTTTAATCCTATCCACCAAAAAACTAAAAACAAAAAACAAAAAAAAATGAAACCATAGGAGTATCAGAAGAAATCCCAGACAATTTTTTAAAAAGTAGGGTAGGGAAAGCCTTTTTCTCTTTATGGCATCCCAAAGGCCTTAAAATAAGCAGGTAGTAAGTTATTTATATAGAAAATGTAATATAATCCAAGTTAAAAGATGAATAATAAACCAGGAACAACTCTAATTCTTATCAGAGATAAGGGACTTATTTCTCTTCTATATAAAGTGATACAACTCAACACCTAGCAGCCCAACAGCTGTGTTAGCCAGGATGCAGACAAACAGGTACTTCTGAGGCTTGCTGGTGAGGGACTGACTATACTACAACTTCTATGGCAGTCATCAGGACAGTATCCATTACAGATGTAAATGCCCAGATCCTCTCACCGGGTCATTCCACATCCATCACTCGTGCCGTTATCACACGGGAGCAACGTTATACATGAGCAAAGCTATCCCTTGTGACATCGTTGGACACAGCAAAACCAAGAGGAAACCAATAAAACAAAATGTGGAGTAACTATTTTAAAATACTATGCTGCTGCTGTTTAAAATGATAAAATTAAACCACAGGGGAAACTAAACCTACATGGAAGGAGTCTTAGGACATATGGTTACATGAAAAAAGCAAGGTGTGCGACATATGTAAAGTATGTTCTCATCTATGATTTAAACGCAGGGTTATCCCCTCCCCCTTTTTATGGTACTAGGGATTGAACCCAGGTGCATTCTACCTCTGAGCTACATGTCCAGCCCTTTTTATTTTGAAACAGGGTCTCACTAGGTTGCTGAGAGTCTCATTTGCTGAGGCTGGCCTCGGACCTATGATCCTCCTGACTCAGCCTCCAAAGTACTGTAATTACAGGTGTGCACCACCACATCTGGCCACTATACTCTTTTATGATCTTTCAACCATGAGGCATATATTAGTCATTTGAAAATTATTTTCTAATTCAATAAGATGATTGTAAAGTAAGACTAAGGAAATGTACCAGTAAACAGAATAAAAAGATCAAGACAGAAAATATGAAAGAAAAAGATAAGAAAGTCAGAGGATTGCTCCTAAAGAACCAACATTTGGAAATAGGAATTCAATGCAAAGAAAAAAAGGGGAAAGTTATCCAAGGTAATTCAAGACATTTTCCAATAACTGAAAAATAGAAGTAGAAGTTTCTAGATTGACAAGGCCAACTGTGTGCTGAGAAAAGTTAATACAAAAAAAAAAAAAAAAAGACCAATCATAACTCTTGAGTCAAAGGGAAGATCCTAAAAATGGAAGAGAAAGAAACTCTACCTTTTTGCATAAAATCTGGATCTTCAGAGAGCAGTCATTCTAAGATTCTGAAGGGAAATGATTTCCAAACTAGACTCAGCCAAACTGACAAGCATGGGATGGGGGGGACCAATTTAGACACACCAAATCTCAAGTCTACCTCCCTTATAAACTTCCTCAAAATATGTTGGCCAGAGTCCTCCATCACTCCCAGAGACCAAGAGAGAGACCAGGGAAAGGAGACACTACGAACCGAGCATGGTGGTGCACATCTAGAATCCTAGTACTCGGGAGGCTGAGACAGGAGGATCGTAAGTTTGAGCCCGGCTTCAGCAACTGAGTGAGACCCTGTCTCAAAATAAAAAAGGAAGCTGAGCATGGTGGCGCACACCTGTAATTCCAGAATTAGGAGGCTGAGACAGGAGGATCACAGGTTCAAGGCCAGCCTCAGCAACTTAGCCAGACCCTGTTTCAAAATTAAAAATATGATAAGGCTGAGGGTAAGCTCGGATGTAGAACACCCCTGGGTTCAATCTCCAGTCACACACAAACAAAAAAAGAGGACAGTATGGGATCAGGAAAGAGAAGAGGAGGGGTCTGCAGAGCAACGTGGACACTGCAGAGGGATGGCTTCAGGAAGAGAAGACCGCCAGACAGCTACCCCCAGGAGTCAAACAGGAGAGGAGGGCCGGGCTCCAGGACGGGGTGAATCAGTGAGAGGCACATAAAACTAACATGCAAACAAAACCATTATTAACTCTGGGTGAAAAAAAGCTATATGCGAAGGAAATGTCATGGAAATTACATGTCTCAGCTGTGAATTACTTTCATAGTCTCAAAAATAAAAACATCATAAATTAGTCAGGTGAAAAACTACACATATGGAGGATAGGAGAAGAGGTTGGAGGAAATTATGAATTTTATCTTCCTCTTCTGTGGCATGAAGACTAAATAATATACAAATTGGATTTTTTTTAAATTAAGAAATGAGAGGATAGCATGTTTTCTTAAGATGCTGCCATGTTCATGGGTTTAAACCAGCAAAATGTCAGTATTTCCTTATAGTTCAATGTCATTCAGAAGAAACAAGATTTGAAAGGAGTTGGCGCTGTGGGGAAGGGGTCCCTCACAGGCTTCACGGTACAACCAGACTTTCCAGGTCTAAGGGACAAATAGCTGCCAGGGAAGCAGAGACACTGGCACAACTCTCTGTGACTTACTGTCCCATCACAGTGCTCACAATAACACATTCCTGCGTAAATGAAACACAGCTCTTATTTAAAGTTTTCATAGATATGAAAGAGTGTTTCTCATTATAACAAAAACCAACAATGGGCATATAATGCACTGCCCCAAAAATAAAAACCGTATTTGTATGGGGGCGGGGGGAGAAGGGAAGAGAGAGAAGGAGACAAAGAGAGAGGAGAGGGGTATTGAACCCAGGGGCATTCTACCTCTGAACTATACTCCCAGACCTATTTTATTTCTTATTTTGAAATAGGGTCTCATTAGGTTGCTGAGGCTGGCCTCCTGTCTCAGCCTCTCAACGAGTACTGCAATTACAGGAATGTACCATGACATCTGGCTTAAAATCCATATTTCAAAGGGTAGCTCAGAGCAGCTCGTGGTTCCTGTGTCTACGGGCACTAGTGCTGTGTACTACCTCGTACCTGAGGGTTAGGAACAGAGTCATCACTACGTAGTCTTGTTTGCTGAAGAAATGCCTCAAAGATAATGCCAGGATGGCCACACTCCTTGAAAAGTTCAGGGGTTTTTCAGGTTTTCTCATGAACACTGTTATTTTTACCATTCAGAAATGACTCAGGTCACAAAATAAAATCAGAAGCCCTAGTATTACGTGTTCCAAAACCTCATTCTCCTGAGAGGTAGAGTTTGGAGTGGGTGTGGGTTTGCATGCAGAACTTAATTAAAAGCAACTTAAACAGGGAACTGAACTAGATTGTATGATCCAATGGTGTTAGGTAAACAAATTTTTCAATACATAGAAACCACTTATCCTTTCAGTCACATATTTGCTGTGTTATAAAACGAGTTGTGAACTGAGGAGTCACAGCAAGCTCTCTAAGGGATGAGCAGCTACCAGGGAAGCAGAGACACGGGCACAACTCTCTGTGCCTTACTGTCCTATCATGGTGCCGACAACAGTAGACACCTGCGCAAATAAAAGTGCAGCTCTTACTAGGCTCATTAGCTTATGTTTGGCCAACTCAAAAACATTATATTCTGTGGGGTGTGGCAGGGCATGCTTGTAATCCCAGTACTTAGGAGGCTGAGACAGGAGGATTGTAGGTTCGCGGCCAGTCTCAGCTACTTAGTGAGGTCCTCCGCAACATAGTGAGACTCTGCTTCAAAATAAAGAATAAATAATAGGGCTGGGGATGTAGCTCAGAAAGAGAAAGCTCCTGGGTTCAATACTCAGTGCCACCAAAAATAAAAAATAAAAAAAAAGAAAAACATTATATTCTATGAATTTTTTGTAAGCATATTTGTGTTAAAAATTGCAAAGATAGTGGGGCCTGGTGGCACATGCTTGTAATCCCAGCATTTGGGAGGCTGAGACTGGAGGATCCAGATTCTCAGCCAGCCTCGGCTACCTAGTGAGGTACTCTGCAACTTAGTGAGACCCTGTTTCAAAATAAAGAATAAAAAATAGGGCTGGGGGTATAGCTTGGAGGTAGAATGCCCCTGAGTTCAATCCCCAGTACCTGAATAAAAACAAAACAAAACCAAAAAACCCTGCAAAGATCACCCAAGTCTTAAGAGATTTCTCTGAAGATTTCAAGCAAAATTAAAATTCCAGGAGAATGTTTACCCTATGGCTTTGGGAACCTCCTGAAACTACCCATGTGTGAAAAGCTACACTAGGATTAGGTATCGAGACTAAGCACCCTACAGACAGATGTCATCCTTTCAAGTTTTAGCTAGCAATTCCCTTTATGAAATGGAGGCAAGAAACACTTCAAAAGATATGCTGTCCGAAATTAAGGGCCTTACGTTTAAGAAGCAAGAGTTGGTGATTGACTAACCAAACAAGTATGCAATGGTGGTTTCCAACTGTGTTAATACTTGCATCATAATTCAAACAGGGGCCTACAGGGAGATAGTATATCCAAAATTGCTGTTTCAGAACACTGATCAAACAAGTAAGTGGCCACACTACTCGAAATAATGGTGTTGACCAGGTCACAGCACAAAGAAAACCAGCCCTAAGACAAGTTTTGGTAATAAGTGATCTTTCCTCCTTTGTAGATTGGATTTGAATTCCTCCACATCACATCTTCCCTAAAGGACAAGTCATTGTCAAAAAGCAAACACAAAGGATGACGGAACACCTTTTAATCAGTGAAGGCTGGGGAAAGGTTGTTTAATTTTACCAACATGTTGAAGCAAATCATCATCACAACTGAGCACCAAATCTGGTAGCCAAAGCAGAGAAGGAAATATGATGAATCATGCGATGATCATAACGGTGTTCATGGAGGAAAGGAACGAGGTCCTGACAGTGAAGGCACACTTCTTCACAAGGGGATTCTGGACAGCATAGTGAATCCTCACCAGCAGTACCTTCAGCAACAGATATCTACTCAAGTGCCTTCTAGGAGTCCAGACTCTATTCTAGCAGCTTGATGTCCACTAGGCCTGCTGTATGGAGGCCCATGTTCCACTGGGATAGACAATAAACAACACAGCAAGCAAATTACATCATGTGCTATTGGTTGGTCTGTGCAATGGGAAAAAGGAAAAGGTGAAGTTGGTAAAGGAAGACTGGGAGCGCCAGAAGGCAGATTATAACTTTGAGTAGTCTAGTAATTGAGGTGGTAACATTGAGCAAGTACCTCAAGGGGAGGAAGGAGCACTCCAGGCAGAGGAGAGAGCTCATCCAGAGCCTCACAAGAAGCACACAGGTGAAGGTGAAGGTGAGGAAGAGTGGTGGGTGGGGGGACAGAAGAGACGGAATTGTGGGAGTCACAGTAAAAACCTTTCCCTCATATGGAAACAGGAGCCAAATAGTATGAACAAAAAAGTATCACAACTTTTGTTTTTTGAGGGGTGTTTGTTTGTTTGTACTAGGGATTAACTGCAGGGGCATGTATTTATTATTTGGAAATAGGGTCTTGCTAAGTTGTTGAGGCAGGCCTTGAACCTGTGATCCTCCTGTCTCAGCCTTCCAAGTATACTGGGATTACAGGCCTGCATCACCACACCTGGCTCCCTAAATTTTGTTTTTAAAGGACTGCTGCTAGAACAGACTGCAAGTATGGAAGCAGGGTGACCAGTAATTAGGCTGTAGTCACCAGGGAAGAAAAGACAGGTGCAGTGGACAGGAGGAGGAGAAGGCAGAGGCTTCATTTATTTTGAAAGTGGACTCCATAGAATTTTCTACTGGACTGGATGTGGGGATGTGATAAATGGGAAGTAAAGATGATTACAAAGGCTCTAGGTTTTACCATTCATTACCAGGGAAGATTGTGCAAAGAATGGGTTTGGGGCAGGATCAGGAATTCCATTTTGGCCATGTGAGTTTTGAGGTGGTCACCAGGCATCATTGGGTGGGATGAAGAGGTGACTGGACATGTGGAGTTGGGAGACAAGTCAGAGCTGGAGAAATAAAAGAATGATGGAAAATCAATGGTACCTAAAGTCATGCGATAGGGTGAGACCACCAATAGAGCGTCTACAGAACACAGAGATCAAGGACTGAGCCTTCAGGGCCTCCCAAAACCAAGGCTGAGGAACCAGAAAAGGAAACTAAGAAGGAGCGGACAGTGAGCAGGGGACCTAGGAGGTGTAGAAGATTTGTAAAATGACCAGTTCTTATCTATCCATCAATAAAAGCAAAGGCATAGCATTAAGTCCACACGTTCAGCAGGAATGCACTTCTGCTGAATTCCCATAAGGCTTTGCACACTTGGACAGGGAAGTGAAGGCCAGGGCAGAGAAGGACAGCCTCGGCAAGTATTAAGACTCTCATGAACCTAGAGAGACCTTGTTTCAAAATAAAATTTTTTTAAAATTAAAAAATAAGGCTGGTGGGGCTGTGGCTCAGAGGTAGAATGCCTCTGGGTTCATTCCCCAGTAACCCCCCCCCAACACACACACAAACCACTAAAATTCATAACAAGGAAAAATGTATTAAAACAAGACAAATTAGTGAAAAACAGCCACTATGAAGTGGTGACTTTAACATAGTTTTAACAATGTGATATAAATGCAGCCTAAGCAATGAGGAAATAACAATCTTACAAGATTTACATTATTCAATAAATCAAATATTTTCCCAAGAAGTGCCCTAGAATTTTCTAAATCAAGGCCTAGAGCAGTTGGCTTGGTGGCACAGGCTTATAAACGCAGTATTTGGGCAGTTGGGATGGGAGGATCCCAGGCTCAAAGCCAGCCTCAGCAACTTAGTGAGATTCTCAGCAACTTAGCAAGACCGTTTCTAGATGAAAAATTAAAAAAATAGGGCCAAGCCAGGCCTGGTGGCACACGCTTGTAATCCCAGTATTTGGGAGGCTGAGACCGGAGGATCCGGGTTCGCGGCCAGCCTCAGCTACTTAGTGAGGCACTCTGCAACTTAGTGAGACCCTGTTTCAAAATAAAGAATAAAAAATAGGGCTGGGGGTGTAGCTCGGAGGTAGAATGCCCCTGAGTTCAATCCCCAGTACCGCAAAAAAAAACAAAAAAACAAAAACTGAACTACAGGGCCCCCACCTCATATAAATGGGTGCATGAGGCCAGCCATAGTGGCACACGCCTATAATCCCAATACTTGGAAGGCTGAAACAGGAGAATCTCAGGTCCAAAGATAGCCTTAGTAACTTAGTGGGACCCTTGTAAGAAAGAAAAATGATCTTTTCTATGGAAGTTATAAGGTCAGATAAAAACTGACCCATGTTCAGCCGGGCGTGGTGGCGCACGCTTGTAATCCCAGCATTCGGGAGGCTGAGACCGGAGGATCCGGGTTCGCGGCCAGCCTCAGCTACCTACTGAGGCACTCCGCAACTTAGTGAGACTCGGTTTCAAAATAAAGAATAAAAAATGGGGCTGGGGGTATAGCTCGGAGGTAGAATGCCCCTGAGTTCAATCCATAGTACCGGCAAAAAAAAAAAAAAAAAAAAAAACTGACCCATGTTCATTTTGTCAGAGTAGCTTTGGAATCCCTTTTGTAACTTTTTGGTACACATGTCTATGTCCCACTATAAGAAATATAGGTTTCCTATTTCTCCTTTGTTCTAAAGAAATAAAAAGTTGCTCAATGGGAAACCAGATTAGATTGTGAAGTCTCACCCCAGCCAAGAGGAGATGACACAGCAGGCTACATGTTAAGAGGATAAAAGGAAGCCCAGACTGTCTGTGGGGTGTGCTTGCCCCGATTCTATGGTATGTGTGCACCCTTCTACACAAAAGCAAAACACCTTGCAAGTTACTTTTGAGTTCATGAGTATTTATTTATTTTTTATTTTTATTTATTTATTTATTTTTATTTTTTTGCAGTACTGGGGATTGAACTCAAGGCCATTCTACCTCCGAGCTATACCCCCAGCCGTATTTTTTATTCTTTAGTTTGAAACAGGGGCTCACTAAGTTGCAGAGGGCCTCACTAGGTAGCTGAGGCTGGCTGAGAACCCAAATCCTCTGGTCTCAGCCTCCCAAATGCTGGAATTACAAGCATGAGCCACAACCCCTGGATTCATGAGTATTTATTTAATACTCCCCTAAAATCTATTTCTAATACCCTGTTTCCAAAAATAAAATAAAAAGAGCTGGGGGCATAACTGAGGTAGAATGCACATGGGTTCAATCCCCAGCACCACAAAAAAAAAAAAAAAAAGGAAGGAAGGGAAAGAAAAAAATTGGGTATGTGAGGGAGGGAAGATAAAGGAATGGTCAAGATGCTCCCCAAGTGTGTTCAGAATATCCCCCACATGTAGATGGCAAACGATCAATTAAGGCACTAAAGTTCTATATTCTATACCTCACCATCACAGTAAATATGATTTGCATCTTTCTTCAGAGAATTCTAATTTTGTGCTTTTTAAACAATAAGACAGAAATGCCCTACTAAGGATATTAGGATATTTGCAACAATATAGCAATTTTACTTTTTAAAGAAAAACACCAAGTGTAGTGGTGCATGCTTGTAACTGAAGTACTTGGGAGGCTGAGACAGAAGGATGACACATTTGCAGCCAGCCTCAGCAACTTAGTGAGACCCTGTTTCAAAATAAAAAATACAATAGGGCTGGAAGTGTAGCTCAGAGGTAGAAGGCCCCTGGCATTCAACCCCTAGCACTAAAAACAAAGAAAGAAAGGAAAGAAAAACACCACTGCAGACTTACTAGGGCCTAATAAAGGTGTTTTGTTTTTGCGGTACTGGGGGTTGAACCCAATGGTGCTCTATCACTGAGCTACACCTACAGCCCTTTTTATTTTTTATGTTGAGACAAGATCTTGCTAAATTGCCCAGACTGGCCTTGAAATTGTGATCCTCCTGTCTCAGCCTCCCAAGTCACTAGGATTACAAGTGTGTACTACCATGCCAGGCACCCCTAAAAACTTTATTATCAATAAAAGGCTCCATTTCTACCCTCTTTTAATGGTACTACGTGTGTGTGTGTGTGTGTGTGTGTGTGTGTGTGTGTGTGTGTGTGTGTTACTGGGGACTGAACCCAGGGGCATTCTACCTCTGAGCTACACCCCCAGTCCTATTTTTTTTAATTTGGAAACAAGGTCTTACTAGGTTGATGAGAGTCTCATGACTTGCTAAGGCTGTCCTTGAACTTAGATCCTCCTGACTCAGCCTCCCAAGTACTGGGATTACAAGTGCACCATGCTCAGCCCACTACCACCTTTAACTGGTTGCTGAAACTATACTAATAGAGACAGGTAAATAAAAATTGGTTGAAAGATAGAATAGCATGTGGAAATTCAAGTCATACAAGTTAAGAGAAAAAGAAATGTTATTTTTTGATGAAAATACAGATCTGGACTCTTGAGAAATGATGAATGGAAAATTACCAAATTGTGGGTACACCTCATAAAATATTGATTCATCCTGGCCCAAAAGCAGACCTTGTTTTCCATATCTAGGCAGATTTCTGAGCCATAACCTTTTCAAAATAAAACCCCAAATACAGATTTAATCAATTATAAAAACTATTTCTGAATCAGCACATAGGCCATTAAACCTTTTTGAATTAAATATAGTTTTCCATTACAGTTGATTATGCTGTTTCCAAATAGTTGCTGTGCTCCCTGAAAGAAGATTATGCCCCTCCGCACTGTCACATGACTTATGTCTGTAGGTGAAGAATCACACTTCCCTTTTCCCTCCCCAATGTTGGGACGATAAGTCACGGGACTTACTTCAATCAACTGAATGTATGTGCAGGTGACATACAGAGCATTATTATAAATGGACTGGTCTTTCCTTTTTTTTTTTCTTTTTGTACTGGTAATTGAACCCAGAGGCATTTTACCTCTGAGCTAAACTCCCAGCCCTGTTGTATTTTTATTCTGAAACAGGGCCTTGCTAGATGATGACAGTCTCCCTCCTTGCTGAGGTTGTCCTCAAACCTGTGATCCTCCTGTCTCAGCTTCCCAAGTACTAGGTCTGCAGGTGTGTGCCACCACGCCTGACTGGTCTTTTCCTTTCTCACCCTCCCCCATGGGCGTATGTGCAGAGTGGGGTCGTTTACTTGGGATCTAAAATAAAGACAACCCTACCAACAGGATTCTAACTGCCATGTAATGTCAACAAGAAATTAAAACACGTAGTTTTAATTGACTGAGCATAATCTAATCTAAGGAGAGTGACGAAACCACTTCATTTCTAAAACTGTTTTAATGATCAGTGGAATAATTAGTACCTAGAGCAGTCTAAAGAAGGTAGACCCACGTACAGATCTGACTGCTGGGGAATTTCCATACTAATCATTTGCACAGCAAATATAATAAACTGAAAACAACGTCTACCTTTTTCTAATTACGGTTTTTACCTTACACATGCATGCTTTGGGGGCGAGGGGAACACTTGAGTTACTCACTTGGCTGACCTTTAGAAGACCTTGATGAGAACAATAGTAAGTTCAAAGAAGACAAGGTCCAGCAGCCAACCCTTCCACGGGCATATAATTAATGTCTAACTGAAGAGGGATAAAACGAGGATCAAGGTTATAAACTTAACTGGCAGACCAGTCTCCTGGCAAAATAAGGAAATGTAATTGTCTAGGATTTTATGGGATGTAGTTTTTTTTTTTTAAGTCCCACGTTTTTGTTTTTTTTTTTTTGCGGTACTGGGGATTGAACTCAGGGGCATTCTACCTCCGAGCTATACCCCCAGCCCTAGTTTTTATTCTTTATTTTGAAACCGAGTCTCACTAAGTTGCGGAGTGCCTCACTAGGTAGCTGAGGCTGGCCGCGAACCCAGATCCTTCGGTCTCAGCCTCCCGAATGCTGGGATTACAAGCGTGCGCCACCACGTCCAGCTCCCACGTTCTTTTTTAGCTTTTAGTATTAGTCTCTGCCTAGAAATTTTACCAAGACCTCATGATTTTTCAAATGATAGACTAAAACAGAACTTAAAAATAACTAAAGCCCTTAAACTTTTTTCCTAGAAGCCAAAGGAAAATAATATCAAAAGTCAAAACTTCCCTCACAACTACTCTGATGAAAATGTATACATAAATTCACTTTAAAACTAATCTTGGCTGGGTGTGATGGACAGGAGGATGGGACAGGAGGATCACAGGTTCAAGGCCAGCCTCAGCAATTTAGC